>JACM01056361.1:0-25796 GCA_000787095.1 Periophthalmodon schlosseri | reverse complement strand
CACACACACACACACACAGATTTTTACTCAGCGATCCCCCAGGTCACGGCGACAGTGTCCTTACCAGGTTCTGCCATCGTGGTCATGTGATCGGGCGCCACCAATCATGACAGCTGTGAGTTTGGCTCAAATACACGACCAAAAGTTTGGACACGCCCCCCTCTCATTCAGTGTTTTTTTTCTTTATTTTTACTACTTTCTGCATGTTATACACACACAGAAGACCCTCTCATTCAAGATTTTTTCTTTATTTTTACTACTTTCTACATTTTATACACACAAAACAGACATCAAGATATATGGAATTATGTAGTAAAGAAAAAGGTAAAAAACTCTACTCTTCCTCCTCCACTCCAACTCCATTTTTTTATATTTTATATTCTATATTCAAATCCTCAAAATGGCCGCCCTTTGCTTTGTCGAAAAATATTTAGTAGAGTTATTTTACGTTTTTTCTTTACTACATAATTCCATATATCTTACTTCATATATTTGATGTCTTCTGTACAGTTTGTAAGTGTAAAATGTGAAGTATTCGAGTATTAATGTATAATTAAAACAAGCAAAATATATACATTAAATCCTTATTGTGGAACATTCAGGTTAAAGCAATAACATCACCAGAGAAACAAGAAAGTACTGGATCTCCCACCAGAAATATTACATAATATACGATAAAAAATGTCAAATCAATTTTGAATATAAGGTCCTATTACACAAAACTGACTCTTGTGAGCTTTAAACCATGTTCTAATGCTGTTACCTCCTCATAAAAATACCTGGAGTTGTGTTTTGTTTCATTCACAAATGTCTGAGTAACATTTTATTATTAGTCTGTCTACATCTCCAAAGCTCAAAATGCTCTGTTCCACCTTGTGATGTCATAAAGTAGTAGTTTTCAACTTAACAGCTCCTTTTACCTTTAGTTTAGTAGAGATTGGCAATTCCAGGGCTGAAATGATCCAAATGATTCTAGTGAAGGTGTATGGAGTTTAAAAGCACAGTGGAGCACTTCCTGTATTACCACATGACATCACAAGGTGGAACAGAGTGTTTTCCGTTTGAGAGAAGAGCTCAGCCTAAATATGCAGGGTTTGTGCGTTAAACATGTGTGAATGAAACAAAACACAGCTCCAGGTCTGTTTGTGATGAGGAAACAACGTCAGAACAGATCAGAACACAGCCTAATATGGGCCTTTAAGTGATGATGATGTTCTTGACGCTCCAGCTTATTTACATTTTATTTCAATCATCTTTTTCCTAATACGCGTTTGAAATACCTTTAGATTCTGGAGTGGACGATCCGTAGCACTTGCTCCACCTCGGCTGTCTCCTCCTTGGTTGGCTGCTATCTGATCTGGGAGGACACACATGCGGCCGGCTGCTGGTTTAATGGCCTGTTATGAGATATGGCTCAGCGTAATGCATCACTTATGAAGCGGCTTCACAAAAGAACTCAAAGAGACGCTTTCAGGTTTTTTTTCCCAAGCAATTATTTGGTCATTTGCTTTTACTCAGAGAAGTGATTTAATATGAGGCGTTTTTACAGCGCAGAGTCTCACCTTTCATTAAGAATTCAAACAAAGATGCCCGGATCCAATCTTGACCAGGTATTTGAGAGGTTTATTTAACTCTGCCTGTGCAAAGACGTTCCATTATTAATAACACATGGGGCTGTTAAGTGATCGCTCGATCTCTGAGTAAAAAAACATTAAAATGGAAAACACAGGTCCAGTCAAAAGGAAGGTTTCACTGCCAGAAGTCACCACTTCCTTCAGTTCAATATAATGCAGCAGCGAGGCCTGTCACGATAATACTACAGTGTCAATAAAGTCTCTTAACAATTTAAAAATTTATTACAAAGGCAGTTGATAAGATATATTAATTGATTTGTTTAACAATTTAAAAATTTATTACAAAGGCAGTTGATAAGATATATTAATTAGATTTGTTCTGTTTTACTCTGTGGTTCTAAAAGTTTTTAATCACGTTGCAGTTTTGTATTTGAGGCATCCTGTTGATTAAAGAGGCTTTTGAATGAAGCCCCAAGAAATGGCTCCTCCTCAAGAGAAGACACAGAGTGTTTCATGGTTTATTCAGACAAAATGGGAGATTCAAACTCAACAAAACTACAGAACAAAGTCTGGAAGAGACCCACCATCACCTCCTTCAAGTCGTGCATGAAATAAAAAATGTGTGGAGACAGGGACAGTGTGAGAGAGAAAGAGAAGTGGGCCAAGAACATCTGAGGAGCCCATCTAGAGGTGGATTAAATGAGGTCAAATACTTTGGAAAACACTGAGTACAACAGAAGAAGTCTAATTAAGAAATCTGATCAACTGCCTTTGTAATAAATGTTTTAATGTTTTAAAATCGACTTATGATGGATGGAACAATATATTCTGGGGCTCAACAGTTGTCATGTGTACATTTTCTTTGCAATAATGGGGAGATTTTTGTTATTTTAGTTGTAAAAGATTTGAGCTGTAGAGAGTTGAATAAATAACGTCTATGGTTAATTACTGCTTCATTCTGCTTCTGTTTGTTGCAGCCCTCAGGCCCTTAATGATACTGTCTATTTCAAAATGGCTGACTGGGATTGTCTTCTTTTATTGTTATTGTGTCAGTGGCGTAAAATAGTTTCAATATTATCGTTTATTGCAGTATCTCTCTTTGGTTGCTATAATACTACAGTCGGAATTCCAAGTTTGGAACTCGGCTCCAAATTGGCCCCTTTAACTGTTTTCCTCGATGAGCTTCATTTGACTGGAGCTGAACCCTGTGGGTGACGTCACACTCACTCAGTCCACTTCTTTATACAGTCTATGCTCTTAACATATAGAATACAAGATGGCAGAAAAGTATTTACAGATGAAAACAGGCAGGAATAAAGACCTATTTATAAGTACAGAGTTCACGAGTTTATTAACACAGTATTAAAATTACACAATCGTACTTCACAGGACCAAGATTTATTTTTAAATATTTTACAAAAAAGAAAAAAAAAAAAAACTAATTAATTGAACTGCGACAAAGCCAAAAAATTAACTTAAGACTTTAATTCCGATGCTCAGGTGGTCTGATTGTTGTTACTATTATTATTACTATTGTCTTGCGAACAACTACAGCTACAGCTCGTTTGCAGTTTACAGAAGCACCGCCGATTCCACACGGCATTAACACCTTTTTATCTGAACACAATGGCCAGTTTTACAGCAGACACCGTTTCACAACATAATGAGAGCGTATGTTGCCAGGGCCGTTCTGTGAATCTGGCCCCGTGAACACTTCACAGCCATAACAAGGTGCGCAGTTCAAATGCACGGAGCAGCAGCCACTATAGAAACTGTGAAACGCTGCAGTTTCACATGGAAATAAATACGTTCTGCTCAGACTGGGCTCGTGTAAAGGCTCTGCATTAGCTGTAGTGTAAGTCAGTTTACTGCGTGTCGCCTCATGAAGAAAAGAAGTGACTGCTCTGAAGAATTAAATGACCGATCATGTGGAAAACCCATCAGTGTCCACATGGTAATAGTGATGCTTGGTTTTATCCATAGACGGTATAAAGAAGTGGACTAAGTAAGTGTGACGTCACCCACAGCGTTCGGCTCCAGTCAAATGAAGCTTATCGAGGCTAAAGCAGTTATAGGGGCCAATTTGGAGCCGAGTTCCATGTTTGGATTTCATATCATAGCAACCAAAGAGCCAATCCGGAGCGAGGCTGTTGAAGGTTCCTGGAACCTGTTGCTAACGTTAGCGGGAGCAACCTCAGGGAAAGAAGATGCCTGATTTGTCTGTTATTAATGTTCATATCTCGAATTACGGACACAATAATGAAACAAAAACACCAGGGTCATGTAGAGCGGGTTAATACGAACATTTTAAGACCAAAATGACGAGTCTGACAGCGGCAGTTACAGAGAGGGTTTGCGGTTTTTCAAGGTAAAGTGAATTAGAGCCAGAGTCGATGGAGCAGGAAGCGCGCCCATGATCACTTCCTATTTGGAACGCAGCGGCTAGCAGGTTAGCTATGTCCATTTATATATACAGTCTATGGTTTTATCTGTGTCATGACGATAGTGTAAAATAGATTTTCTTTCCAGTGTATTGATTACTAAGGTGTTAAAGCCAAAATACTAAAATAAAAAGTTTCGATATTTTTTATTGTAGGAAAAAATGTAGAAAACACAAATGTGATTCCTTTGGCGTAAACATGTCCATCTCCATGGAGAGGTTTCCCGAAGTATGGCTTTAATTTTTTGTTTCCGTGGAAACGTACAAACGTTCCGAGGTGCTACTTATAAGTTGTATTTGTTTCTTAGAATGGTACTACAGCTACGATTACTTTCATTTACTACAACTAAACAACATTTAGAACAGTTCTCCTGACAGATTGTCCCAGGTCAAAGAGCAAAGCCTTGAAATATCCTGGATTAAATGTTGCCATAGTTTAAAATAGCCTTTTTTCTTATGCAAATCAAAATATGCCAGTGTTTTGTGAAGCATGTACTGGTGACATTCTGGTGTTGAAAGACGACAGAGTGATAATAAGCTGCAACCCCTTAAAGGTATACTCACTTTTCAATTCACTTTTATAACAATGCTCTAATCAAATGTGTCAGTTTTGATTGAATGCAGCGCTAACAATTTCACATTTCCTTCTTTTTTTCATAACTTCGTTTTAACCAATAGGAGCAGAACAGGCAGACACAGCAGCTAGAGCGTTAAGAGTCTCTGGTCTGCTTTTCCGGATCTGATCTCCAAGTCGTCAGGAGGTTTAAGTCCGCCGTCCCCGCGATACGCTAATTTGCAGAGTGCTCCACACACGCGCGCACATACACACACACATACACTGACACCACATGACTGCAACCTCATTAGAGGCTTTAGCCCATCAGCGTCAGGCCACCTCCACACTGGGCCGTGCCACATTTGCTAATTATAATAATAACAATAACACTGCCTTAGGATGCTACTTGCTTTTCTTTTCAATTAATTTTATCAGATGCACTGAAGGGGAGAGAAGTGGAAAGGGAGAGGGAGGGGCCGCGGCTCGTGTCAGCTCTATATGGGCAAATGATGAGTTTATTCTACATCCTCGGCTCCGTGTGTGTTTGTGTAAATGTGGCCAAATGACAGCGATGAGTCTGATTTAACTGTGTTTGACTCAAACTCAAACGTGTGAAAATAAGAGTTAAGTACTGCTACTTTAAGTACTTAACTTAGATCTGATTTTGCTTCACGTGAGATACGAGTCCTAGGTACAATTAAAATGAGTCTCCCTAAATAGAGATCTGTGTACACTGGTGTGTGAATGGGTGAGTGGTTCCTTGATGCTTCTCCACCTTCAAAGTTCTTCATAAAAATCTGACCATTTACCATTGACTATCTAACTCAAAATAGTTCATGAAGTAGTGGCTTTCCAGAGATATGCATTATATTCTGTTTATCCAGGGCGGGGTCGCGGGGGGCAGCAGTCTAAGCAGGGACTCCCAGACTTCCCTCACGTCCCCTTTCCTCATTATATTTTCCTAACCTTAAATGTCACTGGGAGTTCTGCTGCTTCAGGTAAGAGACTGTGGTAAATGAAATCAGATTTTTATCTAGCACCCTTCAAGGCACTTTACATCAAGCAGTACATCACCACATTAATACACTTGTGCATGGGTGAGTTAAGTGTCTTGCCCAAGGACACAACAGCAGCATACATCTGTGGGTCAGGGTGTTTATGTCGAGAGTGAGATTTGAACTGCCAAGCTTCAGAACAGTGGACGAACACGCCACCAACTGAGCTACTGTTGCCCGAATTCCTAGTTAGAATTAAAGAGATTGATAGTTAAATGAATAAATGTATAGATTTATTCATTTATTTTAAAAAAAAATCCATAGACAGTGTCTCTACTGGACATGTCCATTTGACTGAGTGGACAAAAGTAAATGAAACCAAAGCAGTTTATAAAGTAGTGACTTTCCAGAGACACGGTGTTATTTTTTCCTCATCTCGTAAGGCTAAAGATGGTTTCCTCTCAGACCCCGGTACTATAAGGCTCCAGATGGGTGCATCAGTGTAAAGATACACATTGGTTCACGGTCAGATTGCGTTTTGATATATTCAGGTTTCTTATGTATTTTCTCTGGAAATGCATAGGTTATTTTGACACTTTTGCCAGCAGCATCACCATTCTCCTACACCATTCTCCCACACTGTGTAACAAAGGGGGAACAGTATTATTCACAAGGACCGGGGTGAAAATAACAGTAATGCATCTACGATCTCACTATATTCAGTCTGCACCGCTCTGAGGAGCATCGAAAGAGTATTATTCACAAGTGGAACAGCTGATCGATATAAAACATCGAGACATGATCAGGACATAATGTAACACAACCTGCCTGTTAGTGAAGGTCTGACATTACCATAGACTGTAAATATAAATGAACATAGTTAACCTGGTAGCGTTCCAAATAGGCATCCATCGACTCTGGCTTCAATTCACTTTCTACTGACGAACTGTGGCCCCTCTCTCTGTAACTGCTGCTGTCAGACTCATCATTTTGGTCTTAAAATGTTCGTATTAAGCCGCTCTACATGATCCTGGTGTTTTTATTTTACTTTTTTGTCCATAAATCAAGATATGAACATTAATAACAGACAAATTAGGCGCCTTCTTTCCCCGAGGTCACCGCTAGCGTTAGCAACAGGTTTGATTGACAGCATTGCTAAGGACCCGCTCCCTGCTAAACCAGCGGTGTGGGCGGGAAGGGGCGTTACCTTCAGCAACCTGGCTCCGGATTGGCTCTTTGGTTACTATTATCCTCGCGGTCAGAACTCGGCTCCAAATTCGCCTCTGTAACGGCTAACCTGCTTGACTGGAGCCGAACGCTATGGGTGACGTTACACTCCCTTAGTCCACTTCTTTACGCAGTCTATGGATGTTACAAACACAGCACCTCCGCACAGCCACAGTCACACAGTGTGTATTCAGACCAGCATGAACTCTGACCTGGTTTGTTTCTTCTGTGGGATTACATCCCACACTTCACCAGCATCAATTGTTCCCTTTTTGTAGAAATAAGTTCCTGAGTTCAAGCGTTGTAAAGAGAGGTCAGAGATTCTTGATGAACATTACATAAGTTTGTTTACCATCAGTACGAGACTAGGACACAGGGACACTAGATGCTTCCGTAGTGTATAAGTAGGTCGTAGGGTTATCTGCAAAAAAATGTCAAAATGGACTGCCAGGTTCTCACAATTTTTAACACAGTTTAAGACCAGACTGAAACCACCTCTTCTCCCTGGTATTTAACACTACACAGGATATACAGGTGTTTTTTTGTTCTTTTCCTATGTATCGTGTTATATGTATATTTGTTTTTTGTTGACTTTTATGTGAAGCATTTTGGTCAGCTGAAGTTGTTTTAAATGTGCTATAGAAATACACGTAAATTGATTTGCATGTGCATTTGTGTTCTACTTCAACCAGATGTGAGAAAGACAAAACAGTTCTGCTGCTTATGACCACTTCAAGATTCCAGATTTTTATCATCATTGTCATAGAAAACAACAAAATTAAGTTTAGAGCATCAAACGCGGCAAAGGTCCCCTAACCCCAGAGCAGATGTGTCTTTGTGCGCCGCCATTTTGTCCCCACAGTGTGATCTTCACCATCACCTGTGCATTGTAATTATTAAAGAGAATATGACATGAATTAATGCTTAAAAGTGCACTCGGTAACTTTGTCGAGGGGAGGTCTCCACAGATCTGACCTGTAACTCGGCCTGGTGATGCCTTCTTGTCTCCGTGGAGATGGGTGAGCTAATGCCTGTGGACATTTCGAGAGAGGCAACAACATCTACACAGAGACAAGCAGGTGGCAGACCCTCTACCACAAAAGTTACATAGGGCAGCTTTAATACAGTAGATGTCACTGTCATCTACTGTATGTTCTGATGCTGTTTCCTCATCACAAACAGACCTGGAGTTGTGTTTTGTTTCATTCGCACATGTTTAACACACAAACCCTGCATATTTAGGCTGATGTCTCACACAGAAAACACTCTGTTCCACCTTGTGATGTCATGTGGTGAACAGGAAGTGAGGCTGATGTCTCACACAGAAAACACTCTGTTCCACCTTGTGATGTCATGTGGTGATACAGGAAGTGCTCCACTGTGTTTTTAAACTGCACACACCTTCACTAGAATCACTGGGATGATTTCAGCCCTGGAATTTCCAGTCTCTACTGAACAAAAGGTAAAAGGAGCTGTTAACTTGAAAACTACCACTTAATGACATCACAAGGTGGAACAGAGCATTTTGAGGTTTGGGGATATAGACAGACTAATAATAAAATGTTACTCAAACATGTGTGAATAAAACAAAACACAACTCCAGATATGTTTTTGAGGAGGGAACAGCGTTAGAACATGGCTTAAAGCTCAAAAGTTCAGTTTGTTTAATATAGGACCTTTAAATGATATCTTCCAGTGGTTTCATCTGCAACTTTTCAAGTGCCAACTGTCCTGCAAAAGAAGATGAAACACTGGAGAACAATGGGAATTTGTGGATTGAAATCAATACTTACATAGATTAAGGCCTGTCTTATTTGCATGTTGTCGATGTGGGGCCATGTAACCACGGACTAGAAATCAGCCAAAGAGAGGCTGCATCTGTGCTTATGCTCTGCTGTCGGTGGGAGCTGGAGCTGGAGCTGGAGCTGGGGCTGGAGCTGGAGCTGGGGCTGGTGGCTGGGGCTGGTGGATGAATGAGAGGATGACACGCTGGTGTGTGTCAGTCACCCGGGTGAACTCACACTATTGGAGAACGAGACAGCAAAGATATTAGGAAACCAGACAGGATTTAATTAACTGACACAACGTCAGGGCCACAGCGGAAAGTCCTGGTGCTCGGAGGAACAAAAGAGTCCTGGTGTTGTCACAATACTCAAATTCTAAACTTGATTTCAACATATTAATGAAAAAGTCCAATACTCTAGAGATAAAATTATATTACAAATAAAAACCTCCTTTTTGGAATATAACATTTTAATATTGCATTAGTTCTGATATATCAAGACCGTAAACTAGAGGAGAGGTCCAAATGTGTTTTGTTTCAGTATTAACTCTTCAAATGAGTATCTAGTTTGGACTAATATTAGTCTAAAAACATAATTAATCATGCTATACAAATATTTAATAACAGCCAACCTTGGGGTCCCACAGGAGGAGCTGGAGGAAGTGTCTGGGGTGAGGGAAGTCTGGGGGGCCCTGCTTAGACTGCTGCCCCCACGACCCGGCCCTGGACAAGAGGAAGAAAATGGATGGATGGAACAATAAAATATATCCAAAATGTCCACTTTGCCACGCTCAGTCTAACTCTGCTCTGTCTGATAGATGTTAGAGCTTCAGTTTAGAAGTTTGTTTTAGTCACATGAAGTTATGAAGTTCTTACATTTATTTTGTGCACTACAGGAGAAGGAAGAAGTAAATACTTGTGTACTTACAAATACCTACCTCCATTATGACATGACTTGATGCAGACTGACCGTTGAGCCTTAAAGCTGTGACCTCCTCCTGAGTGTGCGAGGTCACTCATGCATCTGCTGCTCCTCACACAAACACTGCTCTACTCTGCGTAACTCAAACTCCTTTATATCAGGACGAGGTTTAAATTATGACATTTGGTGATAGGTCTGATAGGTAAATCTATCAAAATAGATAAATGTTTAGTTTCGGCCCACTTCCAACTTCAGCTGCATCGTCTCACTTATTGTGGCGACCTTGAAATGACAAACTGCTAAAGCACTAACATACTGTACATATCCACATATCCATGCTGTTCACGTGAGGATCTGTTTGAAGGAAACACACGGTCTTTTGAAGGAGTGCAGTGAACCAAACTGCTTCTGCGTGTGACATCCGCCTCTGTCTCTGTAGATCTGAACATGTACAACATCTGCATAAAACACAAAAGGTAATTTATGTAGTGCCTCCTATTGGAATGGCCTGTTGTAGTCGCTTTTTTATTGTTTGAATATTTAAAAGTGCACTATGGAACTTTTCCACCGCTGGCTTGTCTCCATGGAGATGATATCGCTTTGCCTAGAATAATCCACATTATTCTTAAACGTATCTATCTAGATGGAAATGGTCATGTGATACCGCCCTGCTCGTTACAAGTTACAGGTAAAATCTGTGGAGCGATGATCTAGCTTATAGGCACAATGTTTGTCAAGGTGATTCTGAGCAATAAAAACACTAGCAGTAAAATGAAATAAATAAGATTAATGCCAAACTGTGGAACATTCCAGCCAACCGATCCAGTTTGGCCTACCGCTCTACACCTGAGCCTCGCACATCTGGAGGAGAGGAGAGGTCTGATGGACAAACTGAGTACCTTAAGTTTTTCTGAGTAAGTGCTGGACTTCTTCAAAAACTGACCACAGTAAGTGCAGGTCCTCCAACCTCCATCGTTATCTCTCTCAGCTTGGGTGTTCCTCAGGGCTGCGTCCTGAGCCCCCTGCTGTTCACACTGATGACACATGACTGTGTCCACAGGTCTGTTACAAAACTCGTTGTGAAGTTTGCAAATGACACAACAGTAGTGAGCCTCATTAGGGACAATAATGAGCAGGTCTGCAGGGAGGAGGGGAGCAGTTGTGGAGTTGGTGCAGTGACAACAATCTGATCCTGAACGTCACTAAAACAAAAGAGGTCATCGTGGACTTCAGGAAGAACCGGCCCTGCCATGCTCCTCATCATCAGCACTTCGGCTGTGGAGGTGGTCAGCAGCACCAAGGTTCTGGGAGTGGACATCACAGACGACCTCACCTGGTGAACACTGGGCTCTTGGTCAAAAGATCACAGCAACGTTTGCACTTCCTTTGCTGGCTGAAAAGAGTTCATCTGCCCCCCGCCCATCTACCCTTCCCCCCCGACAACATTCTACAGGAGCACTATAGCAAGGGTTCTCACTAACGCTTCTAACCAGAACAATGAGAGGAGAGAGGTTCAGGACATTGCCTCAAAGCGCTGTTTGCCCCTGGCCAGAAACATCATCAGGACCCTTCACACTCCCATCACTGTCTGCTCTTGCTTTTGGCCTCTGGAAAGCATTTTTCCAGCATTCGATACAGAACATACAGGTTCTGCAGTAGTTTTTATCCTGAGGCTGTCAGAGCTGAACTCCTCTTAAATGTATCGGCTCTTTACTAAGCCCTGATGCATTTTTTATCAGAATTTTTAAACTTAATGACAAAGCACTTTATATATTATTCTGCCGCCGATTTTTTAATCTGTAGAGCACAAATGGAACAAAATTTCGTTGTGTTTACACCTGTGC
Organism: Periophthalmodon schlosseri; assembly: GCA_000787095.1. Lineage (NCBI taxonomy): Eukaryota > Metazoa > Chordata > Actinopteri > Gobiiformes > Gobiidae > Periophthalmodon > Periophthalmodon schlosseri. The sequence continues at coordinate 14,455 of JACM01056361.1, read as the reverse complement.
ATCTGAATGAAGTCTAAGTCTAACTGTGGGACATTGGTGGTCGACCCTTCACCATGAAACTGACGTGCACCTGTACATGTTCATCACAAATCTGATTCTCCGCTTTTCCAGTTGTGTTTATTCTTACCTCAAGATAAATAGTTTTTGTTCCTCTTCTTCCTTTGCCTGTCAACGACCATCTCCAAACATTATTAACAATGTACTATTTACCTTCTGCTCAACATTTCAACTCCCATTACCGCACTGCAAACATCGGAGCAACCTTGAAACGACAAGAACACTTAACAGATTTATGTAAAGAGCCTTGAACAAAAAGAGCCTCCATACTTATCCATACTGCTGTTTGCATTCATGTGTGCACGCATGTATGTAAAGGCAGCAAATTGTCTTTTGAGCGTGTGCAGTGAACCAAATTGTTGTGCTTTTGCATGTGGCATCCTCCTCGGTCCCTGTAGATTACGTTTACATGCGAGTGTCAACAGCCCCATGTACATCTTGTTTGTACGCTTGTGTGCGGCTATGGTTGAATTGAGTGGATCAGCCCCGCACCTCTACCATGGAAATAGGCCAATTTTCCCAGCGAACCTCCTCCACGACTGCTTTAGAAAGAGAAGATGGAGATTCCCTCTAGTTGCAGCTTGGCCGGTAAATGGTGCTTGCCTCCTCCCATCAATCACAGAGCAGTGCTAACAGACAGCTGGCTAGCTAATATACACCTGCATTAGGACTGTACCTGCTCCTGGCTCAGAATGGGTGGGATTTATTTGAGTGATGCTCCAGTCCTGACCAAAATCTGCCTCCCCCAGGTGAGAAGGGATGTCAGGATTTCAGTTAACGGGTTTTCAGCTGTAAAAACACACCAGCAGCTCAGATGACAGCACATGGAGCTCGGGAAATACTGGGACAGGAGAAAAAAAGTCGCAGTAAAAGGAAGTACACATCTCCAGGCATTCTCTGCTCCAAAACACTGTTAACTGCACAACATTTTATTTTTGGGCGACAGTGGCTCAGTTGGTAGAGTGTTTGTCCACTGATCCGAAAGTTGGCGGTTCATATCCTGCTCTCGACGTAAACAACTCCCACAGATCAGTGCTGTTGCTGTGTCCTTGGGCAAGACGCTTAAAGGTTCTATATTACGCAAAGTTGACTCTTGTGAGCTTTACGCCGTGTTAGAATGTTGTTACCCATCAAAAACTATATTACGCAAAGTTGACTCTTGTGAGCTTTACGCCGTGTTAGAATGTTGTTACCTCATCAAAAACATATCTGGAGTTGTGTTTTGTTTCATTCACACATGTTTGAGTAACACTGTATTATTAGTCTATCTACATGTCCAAAGCTCAAAATGCTCTGTTCCACCCTGTGATGTCATGAAGTGGTAGTTTTCAAGTCAGCAGCTCCTTTGACCTTTAGTTCAGTAGAGATTGGCAATTCCAGAGCTGAAATTATCCAAATGATTCTAGTGAAGGTGTATGGAGTTTCAAAACACAGTGGAGCACTTGCACTTCTTGTATTACCACATGACATCACAAGGTGGAACAGAGTGTTTTCAGTTTGAGAGAAGTCTAAATATGCAAGGTTTGGTGTCTGCATTCACTGGTGTATGAATGTGTGCGTTTAAAACAGAGCTGGAGGACAGGTCAGGATTCTATGGTGTAATAGGCTGTTTAATCATACCATTTTGCAGTTTGGTGACCTGATTCATGGTTAAAATATTACTGGGTCTATCCACAAACAAATAGACATAAAATCCAACTTCTTGGTCAGGTCAAACAAACAAAATGGAAATAGTTTTTAAACAATAGCCTCAGAAAGTGCTGCAGTTCCACTACAAAGAACATGATTGTTGTGCTGAAATGACTTTAAGTTTTGAAGCTACTTCCAAACTAATAATGATAAGGTTCAACATTTATAGATACTTTCAAAGAGAGTGAATCTCCTGTAGAGTTACCGAGGGACAAAGACATAGACCTGCAACCACAGACTGTATAAAGAAGTGACTGAGGAAGTGTGACATCACCCACAGCATTCAGCTCCAAATGAAGCTCATGGAGGCCAGCAGTTATGACGGCGAATTTGGAGCCGAGTTCTTATTTAGAATTCTGACTGCGAGTATCATAGCAACCAAAGAGCCTATCAGGAGGCAGTCTGTTGAAGGTAATGCCCCTTCCCGCCCACACCGCTGGTTTGGTTTAATGTTCATATCTTCATTTCCGGACACAATTGTGAAATAAAAACATCCAGGATCATGTAGAACGAGTTAATACGAACATTTTAAGACCAAAATGATGAGCCTGATAGCAGCAGTTACAGAAAGCGGGGCCACAGTTTTTCAATAGAAAGTGAATTGGAGCCAGAGTCGATGGAGCCGGAAGCGCGCCCATGATCACTTCCTATTTGGAACGCGGCGGCTAGCAGGTTAGCTATGTCCATTTATATATACAGTCTATGCCTACAATATATGAAGGAGATGGCGTACAAGTTCTACCCACTGTTTCAAAGAACATTTTATTTATTGGAAATTTAAACTGATGAAATAAAATACATTCCTACTTGTATATTTGGATCTGAAGAAAAACGCAATTTCTATTTTCAGGTATATAAAGCAGTGGTGCGTTTGCCTGCAGGTTTCTACACTGTGCCGTGGTGTAACCTGTGAGGTCCAGCGTTGGAGTTGTGGAGAACTGGTCCTCTCTGTTTACTTCAGTTGGACTTATCTACAGATACGTCGTGTTCGCTGATTCTAAGAACAACTTTTCATTGCTCGTGGCACTTTTCAGAATCAAAGCGAACAGAGAGCCAGCTCTTATAAACAGCCTTATCCCACATAAACCACAAGATGACTTTGTATTTGTTCTGTGTTTTTCAAAGCAGTTTTGAATATTTACTCTATAGGAATCCTCCACATTACACACTGTAATGAACTGATGTTTCACTAGCAAGGAGCACGCCGCAACAATGGTATACGCTAAAGATATTTATTAATGATATGAGTAGATGTGGAGGTGTGTATAAATAGGGCTTCTGGGTAATTCGAGGTGTGGATGAGGTGTAGCTGTGTTTCACTGGAGAGGAGCAGGAGGAGGTTGAGGTGTGGTCCTGCTCCTGAATCTCAGTCAATCATATTAACTCCATTTTGTGTTTGTGTTTTGTGTTGACACCTTCTGTTGTTCTTGTAACTGTTTATGTGTTGTTATTAACGTAACTACTTTTGTATGTGACACTCGGTTGCTATCATGACAAGTTCATATGGAGTTTCTATTCCTCAGTTACTGGTCTGTTTTGGAGACTGTAGCTGTGTCCGAATGTCCACACTGTTCCCTACAGGGGGCAGTATTTAGTGGTCACGCCATTTTTAGTGACGTCCGAAAGTCCAGTTGGTGAAAAAGTAGTGCATTCAAAATTTCTCACAATGCACCTTGAAAAGTAGTGGGCATGGGTGGTCACTAGGCTGATCAATATAGACCATAATGCATTGCAAGAGTTTGAAAAACAACAGCGGACAGAGACAGGTCTTTAACTGGACACAACACGACTAAATGAAGCAGATAGAAGCGCTGGTTTATCTCACTGTTGATCCTGATTATGAAACACTCTTAAATAAGCCGTTGCTGTGTAAAGTTGCTAGAGTTAGCCACTTACCTTAGCTTGAGCTGTTAACAAAGCGATAATTTCCACATTTCAGACACAAATTTTAAAAAATCTAGACCATTTACATGAGATTCAGTTTGACAAAAACTTGTATGTTTATTATTAGTCCATAAAGACTTGTGCCAGTCCAATCTGATCATTATGTATGACACAAATCGAGTTTTATCAAAGCTTAACCTTTAGACTTTTTTTTCACCCAGACCCAGAGTCACACGACCCAGAGCTGCAAGTCCGAATCGCTCTGTGAATGAGACACTATAGAGTCCATTAGAGTGCAGGCCTATGTAGTGATTGGGGGGTTAGGGGCTGGGGGGACATTCGGACACAGACTGGCTCTAGTGAGTGGAGACTGCTGTTGTTTTGCTCTTGTTTTGGCGTGGGTTATGGCCAAGAGTAGCTGTCGTGTTCAGAAAATAAACAACCAGAAGACATTCAGCGTGTTTCCTTACACCAGAACACTACGATAAATGTGTCCCAGAGTTCATTATATCACTGTATTTTTTCTTCAGACTTTTCTTTATTTCCCTGTAATATAATTATATTTGTTAGACACAGTTAAAATCATTCACCATCAGGAACACATCTCACACGCACAGACTGTATATATAAATGGACATAGCTAACCTGCTAGCCGTCGCGTTCCAAACAGGAAGTGAGCATGGGTGCGCTTCCGGCTCCATCGACTCTGGCTCCAATTCACTTTCTATTGAAAAACTGTGGCCCCTCTGTCTGGAAATGCTGCTGTCAGGCTTGTGATTTTGGTCCTAAAATGTTTGTATTAACTCTACCTGATCCTGGTTTGATTAACAGCGTTGCTAAGCGCTTGCTCCGCTAAACCAGCGATGCAGTTCCTTCAACAACCTCACTCCAGATTGGCTCTTTGGTTGCTATGATGCTTCATTTGACCGGAGCTGAACGCTGTGGGTGACGTCACACTCACTCAGTCCAATTCTTCATACAGTCTGTGGTCACACATCACATCACACATGGGTTATCGTTGGTCCTCTTCACTTGTAATAGTAGCGTGTTACTTGTTAGGAATGAACCGGTCAGTGTGCAGATTGAGATGTGAAGCACCACTGGTCCGAGCTCTGAGTCAGTTGGGCACGACTCGCCTTTGGCCCAGACCACACTGCTGCCCTGTGAATGGCCTGCACCTGTGGCTGGAGCTTGAACATAGCATCAGGAGAGGTTCAAAATGGAGTCTCAGGAGTTTGTGAGCTCAGAGATATTACGGGAATTCATCTTGCTACAAATTAAGTTAGGATAAATAATAATTTTAAGACGAATAGGCATTTCAATTCAACGCAAAGTGGATTATTTTCTTAATTAGCTTTAGCCTTAACTGCAGTGAAACAGCACTTTAACATATCACTGCATTAACACTATACGACGTTCTTTATTTCCAGTTTCCACTCACCCATTCACACACACATCGAGGTGGGTTAAGTGTCTTGCCCAAGGACACAACAGTAGCATTCATCTGTGGGAGCTGGAATCGAATCACCAACCTGTGGGAAAGTGGATCTGACCGCTCAACCAATGATGATTATGTCGAGAGCGGGATTCAAACCGCCATCCTTCGGATCAGTGGGCAAATCTTCGAGCTAAACTATTTTAAAATCCTGAAACCAGAGGAGCTACACTGAGGGAAAGCAAACTGTGAGTGGACTGTCACGCCTCAGCTCCGTCACACGGCATCATTACTCTCAAGTAAAACAAAGACTCAACCAAAGGAAACAAACAGCTATTTCACGGGCGCTTGTATGAAGCAGACACAATGAACACTCAGCCAATCAATAGCTCCCCTTTCTTCTTCTGCTGTCTCCCAGTAATATATTGGAGATGGAGTTAGAGAGATTGATTGGGAACACAGCGCTACGGGCCAAAGGAAAATGAAATGAAAATGTAAATGGAGGCGGGTGCATCGGTGAGTTCGCTTCCTCCCTTCCTCCCTTCCTCGCTTCCTTGTTACTCCGAGGTCGGAACGCTGTTTGGAATTTGGTTAATTTGTTGTGTCTTCTTCTCCAATGAATAAATGCATAGCAAAGACTGTAAGCAGAGAGAGGCCAGCCAAAGAGCAGTGTAATAATTAAACCTAATTGGCCAATGACATGAATACTTCACGGGGGATAAATAATGTTACTTCTGCATGATATTTAAGTACTTTCACTGGGGAGGGTCCTGCATCTGCTCATCTCTCTGGAGATGTCATAGCTCTGCCTGGAATGTTCCATGGTATGGCATTAAACCAGACAAGAGACGAATATGTGTTTTCCAATGGCAAAACTCCACCAATTGAATTAATGCAAGATAAACCGACATTACATAACCACAGGCAGCCAAACATCGTACTGAAGTAAAGATGATGCTTCAAAATGGGTTGATTGGCTGATTTTATCCCTGGAGAACCCACGGGGTCAAATTTGGCCGCAGTTAATTGCTGCTGCCGAAAATGAACAATCAACAAAAATATGTCAAATTTAACTTCAAAAGCCCAGAGTGCCACTTCTGGCCCCTGCATTGAGACACAAATGAATATTATATATTCAAATGAATATTGAACTAAAATGAGCAAGAGTGGTAGTGATTTTGGCCTTGTGTTCTTGTTTCCATTGGCCAAAGTGTGTTTGTACATTTGAAATTCAGTTCTAACAAATAAAGCAAAAAAGAACTTTGTCTCATGTCTCATCGTATCTGTGTGGTTGACTGATTCTTTTCTTAAATTTAAAATAGTTTGCATTGACAGTGTTTGTTATTGTGATTCTTTGAAATGATACGCCTAAAGCCCAATGGGTCAAATTTGGCCCTGATCCTAAATTAGGGAATAAAGGGTTAAAATAAATTTTAAAAAGTGGATATTTCTGTGTTCAGTGAACTTATAGCAGTAATTTAATGCATTGTTCATAATTTTCCAAAGAAGAAAAGGGTTCTTGGGTTCTCCAGGGTTAAGTCTGACTCTGCTACAGTTTTGAACAGATCTGAATTGGTGCAAAAGATGCTCATTCACAGAAGGCTGTTCACAACGCTACAGCGCTCAGTCTGACGGATGCCCTCCCACGCTCTCGCTCCCCGACAGAGCACAGCCCTCCCCTTGTTCGCTCCTTGTATCGGCTCAATCTGACACTGATCTACAGTCATTAGAACAGTAAAAAGCTGCTCATTCACACGAGGCTGTTCCCACATTAGCCTAAAGTGTTTGACTTCACCTGTATTTAGTCCTAAAGCGGCGGCGGCGGACTCCCTCACGTCCTCGTCTGCGTCTCTGTCGTCAAAAAGCATTTAATATCGGCAACAAATTAATCCAATTTTGTGTAGATTCAGGAAGCACAGGAGGCTCAGGTGCAAGGTGCGAGGTCCAATCACAGAAGGGGTCAATGGCGTGGGGTCAGGCTGGAGGACGACTCTGTTAGTGATGTGACGATCGTGAACGAGTCGGCTCTTTTGAACGATTCCTTAACGTGAACAGTTGGATCCGGATCTCATTTTTTAAAAGAACCAAATCCTTTTCTTTCCAGTTTTTATGCATTTTTACAGAGATTAACACTGAACCAACAAGAATCAGCCCAGAAGCAGGGCAGGCGACAGGAGTGACAGATTTGTGAACAAAAAACATTTAGCATCATATTAACAGTTGGATTTTAATTATTATTATTATTGTAGTGCAACGTTTTATTTACATTTTCATAATTCCGAAGAGTAAACTCACTCCCACGCTCAGTTTGAACCATTTTAAAGACATCTGAGCCTTGGTCATGTCTCTCTGTAATTAGTTTGTAGATTAATGAGTTCACACAATCATTTTGGCTTCTGACATATAAATAAATAATAAAAGAGCCAGTCTTTTGAACGGCTCTTTGACATGGACGGATCATAAAGATTCGGATCCCACGAAACTCCCATCACTCGGCTCTGAGCTGTGAGAGTGGAGGAGATGAGACGTAGGTTACGGCTCACCAAAATGTGGGCTTAATTCCTCTAAAACACAAACGCGTTTATATTATTCAAGACGTTAAACATAAAGGTTTAACTCAAGTCTTGTTACCGGATCAAAGAAAACGTCCGACCGCACTCTGACAGGTCCCGGATCTTGTTCCAGCTCAAATTAATCCCTGAAGGTAAGTACATTTTTTTTCAGAAAGTGATGGACCTTATAATACCTACACTTTGATTACAGACTAATATCATAATGAATCATTTATTAAGATTGATTCAGGCTTAGATAAGATTAGATTCAGGCTTATCCAATCCTATAATCCTAACCCCAAACCCCAACGCTTTTATTGAGTCGAATCGTTGCATTTGAGTCTTTGTTCATGCTTTATTAAGGCTAATTAAGGTATAGTTATATTATAAAGTGGTCCCAGGTGCTGCAGTAATTCTCGACTTCCTTCGGTCACATAAACGAGACACATCTGCACAGGGAGAGAGCAGCAGCGGCCATCGATTGAGAAGAGGAGGATGCGTCTGACAGCACAAACGCAGAGGAAAACTTCACACAAAAGGTCAGAACGCTATTTTAGAGGCAGACGAAAAAGCTTTACATGTGCCACACTATGCACGGGCTCGCACACACTCGAGCCGGACACACGGGGAAATGTGCGTCTTTGCCACGAGTGGAGGAGGACGGTAGAACGGAGCGGCCATTCGAGCACCTGAAAAGGCCTTGGGCAAATCTTCATCTTCAACTTCATCTCCGCAAAGGCCAGTGATCGACAGTGCTGCGTCTGTCATTAAAATAGAGCAGGTTATTCAGTGTTTTCTCTCAGGACACAGGGAACAATGGCTCTCGTAGGCACCTGCAGCAGAGGAGGACGTGCAGCAGGCTGTGTGCGTGTGCTAGAATTGTATCATGTTTTTTTAATGGAATAATGCCAACTTGTTTCCTTGACAATACACTGTATATATATAAGTGGACATAGCTAACCTGCTAGTCGCCACGTTCCAAACAGGAAGTGAGCATGGGAGCGCTTCCGGCTCCACTGACTCTGGCTTCAATTCACTTTACATTGAAAAACTGTGGCCCCTCTGTCTGTAACTGCTGCTGTCAGACTCGTCATTTTGTTCTTAAAATGTTTGTATTAAGCCTCTCTACATGATCCTATGATTTATTTTGCTATTGTGTCCGTAAATCAAGATATAAACATTAATAACAGACAAATCAGGCGCCTTCTTTCCCCGAGGTCGCTCTCGCTAGCGTTAAAAACAGGTTGGATTGATAGCGTTGCTAAACCAGCGGTGCGGATGGGAAGGGCCGTTACCATCAACGGCCTCGCTCTGCATTGGCTCTTTGGTTGCTATGATACTCGTGGTCAGAATTCCAAATATGGAACTCGGCTCGAAATCCGCCCCTATAACTGCTCTAGCTTCATTTGACTGGAGCCGAACGCTGTGGGTGACGTCACAATCACTTAGTCCATTTCTTTATAGTCTATGGCCGTGACGGTATTTAGGTTATACAACATTTTGATGATTTTCTCGCATTCAAAATATATAATATTCATGTGGATAGGCCCATCATCACAGAGATATGGACCATACACCAGGACACACTGTCTGCATTTTGAACACTTAAAGCTGATGTATTTTAGTTTTCTTCACATTCTGTAGTTACAAATCTGGAAACTGTCACTTTAAATCAGACTTATCGTGCAAAATGGACTTCTCATAGCTTTAACTATGTTTTTAGTCGTTTCTTCTCACTGAGCCTCTGAAGTTGTATTTGGAGTGATACATGTTTGAGTAATCTTTAATCGCTTATTTTCAAGACGCCATTTTGTCGATCAATCCCCGTTTTCAGCTCCACCGGTACACACCCACTGTGACGTACGCACTTCCTTCTCCAGTTTTATTTTCTTAATCGGTGACCCTGGTAGGATTCGGCAGCATCGCGTAGTCATTTTGGTACAAATGAAAAAAAATGGGCTGCTCGCTAGTGTGATGTGAAGCTATCCATAGGGGGCGCCAACAGCATGCGCCGCTTTGTTGTGATGACGTTTACAGTGACATCAGCTCCTATTGGGCACTGTGGTTTTCTAACATGGAAGTCAGTGGACTTGTTTCTTTTATTAAGTCGTTTTAGATGAATTTTGTGATTTAAAATGTGCAAATTATAACATAATGATCCACAGGGGTCAGAGATTAGAACTATAGAGCACAATAGGTCTGACTTAACAAGTGCAATTGTCAGTATGTGAATTAATCAGCACTTTTCATCAAAACTATTAAAATAAAATTATAGAAATCTTCAAAATGCCCTTCGAGACACATAGAACGATATAGTAATTATTTAGAAGAATAAAAACATGTTGAACTGAGACTCATCTTCAGCAGAACATCTGTGACATTTGAAACATAACCTTCTCAACCCCGCGATCGTTCTCATTCAGCCCAATGCCTCCTAATCTCCTTAAACACATTCACATTTGGACGTGGATTCTCTCTAAAGCTCTTGCACTGGTCTGGGACACAGCACCCCCCAGAGCAGCGACCCAAAAGACTTACTCCGATGTTTAAGGTTAGAAAAAGTAAAATATATTCAAAAAGGTTGGAATACAAAACACAGGGTTTAAAGTTAAAAGACAAAGACTATGAACATGCGAGTTGATCTTAGCTTCTGTCCACACTATACAAGTTTGGACACACCGTCTCATTCAGTGTTTTAATTATTTATTTTTACAACTTTCAACATTTTACATACACACAGAAGACATCAAATATATGAAGTAAGATATATGGAATTATGTAGAGAAGAAAAAAAAAGTCATTTCACTTTTTTTTCTACATAAGTGTTTGTCCATTGATCTAAAGGTTGGTGGTTCAAATCCCGCTCTCGACATAAACATCATTGGTTGAGATCCACTGATGCACACACTGGGCAAGACGCTTAACCCACCTCGCCCCCAGTGTCTGTGTACACTGGTGTATGAATGTGTGTGTGTGAATGGGTGAGCGGTTCCTTGATGTAAAGCCCTTCGAGTCTTGAAGGAGGAAAACTGCTATATAAAAATGTCAAAAAAAAGGGTGTGTCCAAACTTTGGACTGGCCGTGTGTTTGGACAGGGCAGGCTCTTTATCCCAAATTTGTGATCAATAAAACGTTTTACAATCACATGCAAACAACGTTCTGCTTCTGTCTGAAAGTGCTGCTTTTATAGTATAATATGGGGGAAAAAAAAATAAACTAATTTCCACAAAATAAAGTTAAGCTCCACAGGTAAGTGTCTGTGGAGCTCAACAGCGACGCTCCGGTTCCAGAAGTACATTTTACATTCATTTTTCCCATAGACTTTTTGAAAAATTCAAATATTAAGATTTTAAAGGCATCGCAGAGGCTAACCAGCTACGTGCTAACCAGCTACATGCTAACCAGCTACATGCTAACCAGCTACGTGCTAACCAGCTCCGTGCCAACCCACAACGTGCTAACTAATATCCATACCGCGGTTGTTTTAAATCCAAAAACCACATTTAAAACACAACATTTGGTAATAACTCAGCGGTTTATAAAGTTTCAGAAACAGATTTGAAACAAAAGTACAGGTCTTGCCTCCTTAGTCCCACAGAGCTGATTAACCTTGAGCTTTCAAACTTTTATTTATTTATTTATTTATTTTTTAGCAAGTATATGGGAAAAATGAATGGAAAATTTTGTTCCAGAAGCAGGCAGTGGGACGTCGATGTTGAGCTCCATTCCACTATTTAAAACCTGAATCGTTCCCAAATGTGAACACAGTCATGAGCTGTTCCTGATTTTACACTTTAAATGTGAAACAGTTTGCAGTGGTCCAAAGTTACTCCTCATTTTCCTAACGCTCTCGAAGCAGAACTGTTCACAGCGATGAGTAATCACCGCTTTTCACAGCTGTCAGAGACTAGACGTTTTGCCGTCACTCTAAAGCTCACAATAATTAGAATACCAACAGCGCACTTCCTGGTTCTCGGACAAGAGAACGTTTCACAATTAGGCACCAACAGCAAAGAGCGGTCTCATTTTGACCCTAAGAGCTGCTTTTACTAAACAGATCCTCCCACTCCCTCCTTTGCTTTGATATAGCATCTCTATTTCTTTACATATCGGCCCTGCGCTGACACCGGCGCAGATAAGATAAACAGAGCCGTATACGTGACGCCATGTTTCAAATATAGGCTCTCGTTTGTCACAGAGCCGAGGGTGGCCCCGCCTCGAGTGGGACGGGGCATCTGTCTGCTCTGGAGGCTGCAGCATTTAATCCTCGGAGTTATTTTGGAGATCAACACTGCAAAACACAAAGAGAGAGAAGAAGAGATCATCACTGCATAACACAAAGAGAGAAGAAGAAGAAGAGATCACTGCATCACACAAAGAGAGAGAAGAAGAGATGGAGGAGATGAACTTGAACTGTCACACTCTCCTTTAAAGCAAGTAGATACATGGAAAGGTTTGAATGGATTAAGTGCACAACACACATGATTCACTGTAGATTCAAGACGAGCAGTTTTTGTTTTGTTTTTTTTATGTGAAGCACTTTGGGCAGCTTAAGTTGTATTTTAAATCTTGAATTGTTGTAGTCAGAGCGATCGACAGAAATTTGGGGGCCTGGGGCAAGAAGCCTCACATGGGCCCCTCTCGAATATAAATCAGTCAGAAGAGGGTCCAGTGGAACTCATCGGTGATGCACGCTCAGGTTCTGGAAGTAAATTTTACATTTATTTTTCCCATAGACTTTTCAAAAAATTCAAATATTAACAGTTAAAAGGCATCACAGAGGCTAACCAGCTACGTGCTAACCTTAGAACAACTGATGGAAATTACCCTTTGGCTATAATCCGGTGCGTTTACATTCATGTTGTATCGTGTCTGTTCATTAACATGCATTGTCCCAATCAAATAAATAAATAAATAAATAAAATAACCAGCTACATGCTAACTAATATCCATAACTCGGTTATTTTAAGTCCAAAAAGAAAATTTACAGCACAAGATTTGGTGAAATGCTTTAATAACTTAACGGTTTATAAAGTTTCAGAAACAGATTTTAAATAAAATTCTAGGTCTTGCTCATAAATTCCATGTAGCTGATTATCCCTGAGCAAGCTTTCGAACTTTTAATATATTTTTTTTTCAGAAATTCTATGAGAAAAATTAATGGGAAAAGTACTTCTGAAAGCGCGGGGCGGGCGGTCACTGTTGAGCTCCTAAGACCCTGGGGCCCGGGACAACAGACCCCTCTGCCCTCCCCTGTCGACTCCCCTGGCTGTAGTTACTAGATGACGCTGTACAAACTGGAGTTGTAACATTTTCATATCAGCATCTGATTTTTTTGCAATAACTTCAATACTTGTCACAAATAAAACCCGCCCACTTCAAAACCCACTTTGATTCCCTAAGTCAATTTCCGATTCATTTCATTTCCTTTCTAGACTTAAAATGTAAATAAAAAAGTTTAAATCTAAACGCTTAAAACTTTTCTGGGAGGATGCCCAGGGGAAAACCCAGGACACGCCGGAGGGACTATGTTTCTCAGCTGGCCTGGGAACTAGAGATCGACCGATATGGGGTTTTTCGTGGCTGATGCCGATACCGATTGTTTACAGTCCACCAATACCATACTTTTGGGCCAATATGTAGGACTGATTTTAATTATTTTCCCCAAATTATGTGATTTGAAATGACAAACTCACCCACGGCCCTGTTTTTCTACAAAGTGAATGCTGTGTAGTCATGTTTTTTGCAGCGTCCTCTTCATATTAAAGTGTTCAAATAAAGCTTTATGTGGATTCTTTAGGGCATCTGATTGGCCCAAACAAAATATCGGCCATATATCAGTCTATCTCTACTGGGAACGCCTTGGGGTCCCACCGGAGGAGCTGGAGGATGTGTCTGAGGTGAGGGAAGTCCCTGTACAGACTGCTGCCCGCGCGACATGCCCCCAGATAAGCAGAAGAAAACGGATGGACGGCTTAAAACTTAAAATATGGTGCAACGTTTTAAGAGCTTAACAATTAATAAAGTTTCTGGAACGGATTTGAAATAATATTGCAGTCCTCTTGTGGTGTTTAGTTTCCACAAAGCCCAGAGCGTTCCATCTGACCACACTCTGATTTCACTGTGGTATTTGAGCACTTCTTCCTCTGCGTTCACTGGAACATCACTCGGCTCCAGTCTACAGCTCCACTTAATTCTCGAGGTTATTTTGCAGAAACTCTGTGCAGGATGGAGTCCGAGCGTGAGGACGGCCGTCGGGACGTTTGAGGCTTTGATGTACGGCGGCGACACTCACTTATGAGCCTGCGAATCTGCATAGGAAATAGTGCGAGCGAGTGTGGAACGGCGTGTCTTTGAACGCATCACAGACCTGTACATCTGTGTTGGGCTTGAGCGCTGGAAAATTGGCCTAACATCTGTGCGGATGTAAGCGCACTTTCATCCGCGGCGACGGGGACACAGAAGGATCACAGCGGCCCACGGGGAGGCGCCGAGTTTGGGGTAGAGTCCAGACCTCCTGCTGGGGGAGAACCAGCTGAAGCAAAGGGGGAGGATCAGACAGACATGTTCCACTACGGGGATGCTTTTTAGGGATGAGAATGAGGAGGGAGGGGCGTGGAAGTTGGATTTGGTGGCATAAAAGTCTCCCTCAGTGACTTACCTCCCGAAGAAAGTTTCAATTACTCAGTTTTATATATTAGTTAGCATTCGTAACTTTTCAAAATGTAGTTCAAAAATAGTTTTATCTCGATGTAAGCTATTAACATTTTCTTAGCAACTTTGAGTTCATTTAAAGGTGTAGTATGTAAGATTTTTGGTGAAGGGTCCACCACCTGCT
>KN485373.1:0-15302 GCA_000787095.1 Periophthalmodon schlosseri | reverse complement strand
GCTGCTCTAGTGTGATGTGCAGCTGTCCATAGGGGGCGCCGACAGCACGCGGCGCTTTGTCGTGATGACGTTTACGGCGACGTCAGCTCCCGTTGGACACCGCAGTTTTCTAACGCGGAAGTCAGAGGATTTGTTACTTTTATGAAGTGGTTTTAGATGAATATTGTGATTTAAAATGTGTAAATTATAACACAACGATCCACAGAGTCACAGATTAGAAATATAGAGACACAAGAACAACAGATCTTTTAGCACGATTCACACACACTTTTTAATCGCGTTGGTTAGACCTGTCAGGTGGCATGAAGTTGAATGATGACATTGAATCGCCATAGAAACCCCTCTTCAGATTGTCAGATTGTCACAGGGTCATTTCAGGGCTAAATTAAAGTCTTTCCATGTAACCGTTAGCAACCAGGATGTTTTCCTGCAAGTTTTATTAGCAAGTATATTATTCATTTCATTTTCATTTATTATAAGGAGTAAGCAGAAGAGCTTTTGTGCACCTCCACTCTTCCCTGTACACGTTTTTGTAGCAGCTGTTGAACTGAAAATAGTAAAAAAAATAAATTGATAAATATACATCCAACACCATCTAGAAAATAAAATAAAAACATTAACTAATCTATATGATACTTGTAAAATGGTCACTTTTTTATACAGCTCTTTTCCTCCTCAAGGCGCTCACAGCACTTCACATCAAAGAACCACTTCACACACACGTTCACACACACGTTCACACACACGTTCACACACCAGTGGACGCAGACACCGGGGGCGAGGCGGGTTAAGCGTCTTGCCCAAGGACACAACGACAGCATTCATCCGCGGGAGCTGGAATCCTACAGGCCGCTCAACCGATGATGTTTATGTCGAGAGCTGGATTTGAGTCGGCAGCCTCCGGATCAGTGGACAAACGCTCTACAGACTGAGCCGCCGTCGCCCTTGTAATAATAAAAGGAAGGGAAAAAAACAAACAGAAAAAGCAGTGATGCTGTTGAATAAATGTACACAGAAGTGGTTATATGCTTTTCCATTATGACAAATGAGACGGCATCACCTCAGGCCTGTCCCCTCAGATCTGGCTCATCTCAGAATCGATCGGCTCCGCAGCTTAAGCCACTGGATCCTAACGTGGAGCGTCAGGCTCCAAATGACTCCAGCCGACGAGATACTGACGCCGTGCGCTGCTTCCAACCACCATCTCGTACCTGTGTAAATGGAGAATTGACAACTTCTGTGAATTATTTAAGTCCAGGGACCGAGGGAAGTGGAAGTGATGCATTGTGGGAATCTGGTCTTTCTCTAAGGTTAACGATGTTGTGCATTTCTGCGTCTCTGATCAAGTATATTCAAATTCAGAGATGAGGAAAACTGGTATCCAACTCATTTGACGCGTCTCTCAATTGGGGTAAACCACTTTATATGATCTATAATAAAAAAATATATATATGTTGTAAAAAGAGCAGCAGTTACTGGAAGCACCCGTCTCCAGTGAGGCTGAACTCAAGACATCAATATGGCAATATGTCCTGACAGACTCCTTAACCAATACGAGAATCTATATGAGAAGCTGTGTCTTGGAACCTTTGAACAATTGAATTAATTATACGTGGTATAGTGTGGTTTGCTTTTATTTGGACAGGGACAGTGCACAACAAAACATTGACCTTAAAAACAGGAAAGATGTTTGGTGCCAGGTTAGAGCAAAAATACTAGTTTCCACCTGTCGTCCCTGGACAGGCTGATGTTAAGTAAGAGGAACAGTTTGGTGCAGGTGGATGTAAAAACCTGTAAAACATATGGTACATACGTCTAATACAACACATCTCTCCCCTCAAATACGACATTTCTAAAAACATTCGGTTTACACACACTGTTCATAATCTGTTCACACACACACACACACAATCACTCAATTTCTAATATACAAATCCTCTTTCCTTCACACACGTTCACTAACTGATGCAAACTTGCTTTGATATCAGCCATTTCTTCGTCACATGCGCAAACTTTTGAAAACTTGTGCGTGTTATCATCTCATTTGGCAAACTATTCCACTGACTCACAGCAACAACAGAGAAAGCCGACTTAGTGAAAGAGGTTCTACATTTTGGACGCTGCGCTCTCCTCTAGAGGTCGCCCCAGTGACCTCTAGTGGCGAGTGCGTTTATACGTTTATGTACCTTCTGACTGGACTCGGGCCCATATTACGCTATTTCCTGATTTTTTATTTTCTTATATTATTTATTTTTAAAGGGACAGCACATATTAATGAACGTTTAAAAATGGCTAATTTCCATCTTCAGTCCCTCGGCAGGTTGATGTTAAACAGTTAAACAGACAGAGAAGAGAACAGCAACGATAACACAAAAGCAAATGTAACACACCAGGACACTACACACAACACACTCTCGATGTTCTAATGATGTTTCCTCGTCACAAACAGACCTGGAGTTGTGTTTTCTCTCATTCACACATGTTTAACACACAAACCCTGCAGATTTAGGCTGAGTTCTTCTCTCAAACTGTATTTTGAACGATAAGTCGCTATTGCATTTATCGTGACAGTCCTGCTGAGCTTGTCTCGGGCTGATGGAGGAAATTGAACCACAAACTCTCCACTGAAAAGCCCCATAATGTGTGTCCTGCATTAATAGTATTGTTAAAATGCAGCTTGTCCATTTAGGCTTTTGCAATCGAATGCAGCTGGTGATGAAATCCACCGTAAACACAGAGTCATTGTGGAATTTTCCTCGTTTTGACTCTTGTACTTTGAGTCCGCAGATGTGAGCAGAGCGTCATGAAACCGGAGCCTCCACTCAGTTTGGATCTCTGAGGAAAACGAGCTCATTCTCAAAGCTCTTCTGGTTTTTACAAGTGTTCAGCATTTCTACAAACCTCCTGACGTCTGGATGCCGGAATAATTACATCTGCAAATTCCGTGCTGTACGAACGCAACTCATGTTTTACTCACAGACTGTGTAAAGACGTGACTGAGTGAGTGAGACGTCACCACAGCGTTCGGCTCCAAGTGAAGCTCATCGAGGCCAGAGCAGGTATAGGGACGATTTGGAGAAGAGTTCCATATTTGGAATTCCGACCACGAGTATCATAGCAACCAAAGAGCCAATCAGGAGCGAGGCTGGTGAAGGTAATGCGCATTAAGTAGCTTTTAATCAGATAATTAACCATGTAAAGTGGAGGGTAGAGCCACGTGAGAATGGGCTACTTGAGTCACAATAACACACACGACCAGTCAAAGTTTGGACACACCCTCTCATTCAGTGTTTTTGTTTCTTTATTCTTACTGCTTTCTACATGTTATATACACACAGAAAACATCAAATATATGAAGTAGGATGTATGATATTATGTAGTAAAGAAAAAAAGCTAAATAACTAATCCTCAAATCCTCAAAATATCTTTGTCAAAAAATATTTAGTAGAGTTGTTTACTTTTTTTCTTTGCTTCATAATTCCATATTTCCTACTTCATATATTTGATGCCTTCTGTGTTTATAAAAAATGTAGAAAGTAGTAAAAAAAAAATAAATTGAATGAGAGGGCGTGTCCAGACTTTTGATTTGTCGTGTAAATGTAACTGAAAACTGGCTCCAATTCACTTTCTATTGTTAAACTCCGCCCCTCTCTCTGTAACTGCTGCTGTCAGACTCGTCATTTTGGTCTTAAATGTTCGTATTAACCCTCTACATGATCCTGGGGTTTTTATTTCACTATTGTGTCTGTAAATCAACATATGAACATTAATAACAGACCAATCAGGTGCCTTCTTTCCCCGAGGTCGCTCCCGTTAGCGTTTGATTGACAGCTGTTCCTCAGAGTGGTCACGTGATGTCGCTGTGACGTGTCCAGCTGATTTAAACAGGTTTTGGCGCCGTCTTCCTACCGGTGGAGGCAGGACGACGGCGCCATCTGCAGTCCTTCAGGACAGTATCCCAGGTGTGTGAGAGTAAAAAGGCCCCCTCGTCCCGGTTTAAAGTGTCACATTCAGATTTTTAGGTTTAGTTTGTTTTCATACCTATTAAAATAAATGGCATATTACCCTTTTGACATTAGACTCTTCCTTTTTTTAATTTCCAGTCACATGATGCAGCTGTTTGTAAGTGAATTAAAATGCTTTGTAAGTACTCGACTCCTTCAGGGGGAGCGCCGTGTCTGCGTTCATTACCTCTGTAGCATTACTGATGTGGCACTGCTGCGGTTTCTCTTACGCCTTTAGCGCTTTGAGCATCTTTATTCTTTATTTATGCTAAAAGAATATCAATGTCATTCAGTGGAGCCCCCGGAGGACGACACACACACTCCGTCTCTCTCTTAACATACAGCAACAGCAGTTACCTTAACAGCATTAAGGTAACTGCTCAGTTTTCACACTTAAGTCTATGTAAATAATGTAATGATACGCAGAGGTGGGTAGAGTTGGCAAAACTTGTACTTAAAGCTCCTATATTACGCAAAACTGACTCTTGTAGCTTTAAGTCATGTTCTAATCCTTGTTTCCTCCTCAAAAACAGACCTGGAGTTGCGTTTTGTTTCATTCACACATGTTTGAGTGACACTTTATTATTAGCCTGTCTACATCTCCAAAGCTCAAAACACTCTGTCCCACCTTGTGATGTCATGAAGCGGTAGTTTTCAAGTTAACAGCTTCTTTTAGTTCAGTAGAGATTGGAAATTACAGGACTGAAATGATCCAGATGATTCTAGTGAAGGTGTGTGGAGTTTAAAAGCACTTCCTGTATCACTACATGACATCACAAGGTGGAACAGAGTGTTTTCAGTTTGAGAGAAGAACTCAGCCTAAATATGCAGGGTTTAAAAAGGAGTGATGATATCGGGCCCTAGTTATTTTGCCTGGAATGTTCCACAGTATTGCATTAAACTTCAATCTCTGTCAATGGAAACACCATCAGGCCAAGTTACAGGTCAGATCTGTGGAGATGCACACCTGGCTCAGACTCTAACATGAAAGTGCGATGACGCTACATTTGGTGCACGCTATTGTTGTGCCCTTCAGCAAGACACTTAATCCACCTTACCATATATTAAAGGCACTGTACCTGATTTTTTATTTTGTATTTATTTTTATTTTTTTGTAACTACCGTATTTTCTGGAGTATAAGTCGCACCAGCCAAAAAATGCATAATAGTGAAGAAAAAACATAAGTCACACTGGACTATAAGACGCATTTTTTGGGGAAATTTATTTTACAAAATCCGAAACCAAGAACAGACATTTTATCTTTAAAGGAAAGTTATAATAATAACAATAAAATAGAAAACAACAGGCTGAATATCAGTACAACACACTAACGTAACACATTTATATTTATTCAGCTACATGAAGCACAGACAACGAACTGAACACGTGTCTGGTGTGTTAACGTAAGATATTAACAGTTAATCAGACTAAAGCAGAAAAAACAAGATAACAACTTTACCAAACTCTCGATCTCACTCCAAATCACTAAATCCATTGAATTCTTCATCCTCCGTGTCGCTTCTGAACAACTCCGCCAACTCCAGAGGTAGATGAAGCTCCGCGTAGTAGATACTGGTACAAGCCTAGAGCGCCCTCAGGTGGTTTCAGTGTGACAATAAAGATTTTAATAATTTCACATATAAGTCGCATCTGAGTATAAGTCGCACCCCTGGCCAAACTATGAAAAAAAGTGCGACTTATAGTCCGGAAAATACGGTAGTTCATTTTAAACAGTTTTAAAATGGTCCAAAGTTGTTCCTCACTTACATTAACCATCCTGAGTATCTTAATTATTCACTGGGATGAGTTTATAAGCTCTCACTGTAAAGCTAACAACAACAACTAGCATGCTAACACATACTTCCTCATTATCGAACAGTAAAACGCCGTATAACTGGATTCAGGCAGCACACGGCGGACTCATTTTGACCTCACTGTGACCTTCTTGTTCACTCCATTTTTCAGCTTGACTAAATATACTTTAATTAATCTTGCTGTTAAATAAATAAACAACTAAAATAACTCCAGTTTCCCGCTGTCGTTGTGACCGTGTTGTAAATTCAGTTGGAGTTTTCTCTTTCTCCTTGGTTTTCTGCGGAAGCTCCGTCCGGCTCCGGTGGGACCCCGGGCGTGTTTACGTGTGCACTTTGACTCGGCAGCTCTGGACCTCAGGGACAAAGTGAGCAACGTTCACTACACACTGAACATACTGAACACGCTGACCACACTGACCGCTAACCCCCCGCCTCCGTCGCACACACACACACACACACACACACACAGCTCTGGGACAGACCACACACACTGCAAAAATACATCTACATGAGTTTAAAGGCCCATGTTCTGCTGTTTTCTGGAAGTGTTTGTCCACCGATCTGAAGGTCAGTGGCTCGAATCCAGCTCTCGGCGTAAACGTCATCGGTCGAGCGGTCGGATCCACTGACCCACAGGTTGGCGGTGTGATTCCAGCTCCCACAGATGAATGCTGTGGTTGTGTTCTCGGGCAAGACACTTAACCCACCTCACCCCCAGTGTGTGTGTGTGTGTGCACTGGTGTGTGAATGTGTGTGTGAATGTGTGAGTGGTTCCTCGATGTAAAGATCTTTATAAAAATCTGACCATTTACCATTTAGACGCAGATGGTCTAATTTTGTCCCAAACTTTTTGATTCACAAGGGAAAATACTTGGACACAATAGCTCTCATTACAATAAAACGAAGTCGTGATAAAAGTCAAAATAAGTAGAAAAAATGGTGATAAAATACCAAACACCATATTTGTGTTGTACATATTTCTACCAACACACCAATAAAATGAAATTGTAAATACAACATTTTTAAACCAATAAAAGATTCAGGTCATGGTCACATTTCCACCTTCAAGACTCAAAGCGCTTTACATGAAGGAACCACTCACCCATTCACACACACATTCACACACAGTGCACACAGACACTGGGGGACGAGGTGGGGTAAGTGTCTTGCCCAAGGACACAACGACAGCATTAATCTATGGGAGCTGGAATCGCACCGCCAACCTGTGGGTCCGTGGATCTGATGGCTAAACCAACGATGTTAACGTCGAGAGCGGGATTCACCAACCTTGAGGTCAGTGGGCAAACGCTCTACCAACTGAGCCACTGTCGCCCCCGTAACACCTGGACTAAAGACGCACTCTGTAACTTTTCTGGTGAAGGGTCTGCCACCTGCTTATCCACTGACATGTTACTGTTTAGCCTGAAATGTTCCGCAGTTTGGCATTAAACTCATGTATCGCATAGATTTAATAACAGACGTCTTTATTGCAAAAAACCAGCCGAAGTAGCTCATTTTAATGCCATACTGCGGAACATTCCAGGCCACAATGGCAATATCATCTCCACTGAAATAAGCAGGTAGCAGATCCTCCAATAGAAAAGTTCCGTAGTGTACCTTTAAATAAATCTAAGCCAGTTAATCAAACATTTTGAATCCAGCTGCGTTAACTCGTGTGTTTTCTCTCTCGTGTGTTTTGCAGTGTGTGTTTTGCAGTTTGCAGAAATCCAAAATGGGGGGTGGCAGCTTAGCGCCTCGGAGCTAGTGATGGACAAAATTACAATAGCATACATTTTTATAGGATTACACCGTTAGATAGTCCAAGCATTAAATTAACGTTAGCAGAGTGACACGTCGAAAAGCGGAGGTGAAAGGGGCTCCGGCGGCTCACGTTCCTTTGCGCCGGCTCCGTTTCAAAACACAGAAATAAAATGAATTTGGAGTTGTATTAACAGAAGTCACTGCAGCCGGAGTTTATTTTTTACGCTACACAGATTTTGTACTTTGCGGCTTAGACGGCGTCAGACTCCTAATGCCAGAGTGTGATTTGGGCGCGTGAGCTGGGAGAAGCCACAGGGAGCGTTTGGCTCTGGGGAACAGTGAGTTTATATAGAGTATATTTTAAATTCTTGTTATTAATAGTGGACAAAATCTACGTATCGCTAGAACTGTTTTGTTAAAATCATTATTTGTCATATTGAATAAATAAAAGTCAAATTTTCATTTTAATTTTGTCATAACTTGGCTCTGTTTCAGTTGTTGTGTTTTCGTGTGGGGTTGTTAAGCGATGATGTCACTTCCGGGTCCGACTGGCAACTTCACGGCGAATCTGCAGCTTTGTTTTTCATCAGACAAGAGACTATTACCTTTAAAAAGCAAACGTTTAACCAATAACTATATCAAATATGTAAATAATGTAGTAATAATTATAACATATAGGATTACCAGTGTGTATGTCGCACCGCCGCTAACGCTAGCTTAGCCTGGCCTAGCTTCTGCCACCACTGAGTGTGACAGAGGTCAGGTAAGAGGTAAGAAGTACTCAGTTTTGTTAAGTAAAAGTACAGATACTGGAGCAAAAACAAATACTCAAGTAAAAGTATCACATGAAAAAAATCTACTTGAGTAAAATTATTAAAGTACCTGTTTAAAAATGTACTTAAAGAGGAAAAACAAAAGTATTTTGCGCAGATTTTGTATATTTTTTTGTTCAACAGAAATGACTGAATCAATTTTTTCATCTGTTTTTATTTGTATATTTTTGTTTGTTCAAATTATGAACGTGTTAAAAATAAACCCTCAGCCTTTTCAGCAGGTCTCACACAATAATAAAAATATTTTTACTTTTCAGTCCTGTTCAAAAATATAGTGGAGCAGAAAGTACAGATACTGCTCTCAGATGTAGTGAAGTAAAAGTAAAAAGTACCACTGTACTGTAATGTACTTAATTAAAGTACAGATACCTCAAATGTATACTTAAGTAAAGTATTTTACTACTTTTACTTAGTTACTTTCCCCCGCTGGTCTCAGCTAGAGCCTTGTTAGCGTTAAACCACTGCAGTCTCTTTAACAGAAGGTCTGTTAGGAAAAAAAAACACTAAATTGTGAATATTATTTTCAATCGGCTGATGCACCTTGGACCCGGAAGTGACATCACATTTAACAAGCCCATTGTACTAATGTATCACCACAGAGAGTGCTCCACACTGTGGTCTCCATGGAGACCAGCAGGTGGCACTACCCGGGAAAGTATATTTTCAGCAGTAAAAAGCCTGTAATTGAATTGAATGCAAAATAAATTCTGAACTGCGGAACATTCCAATCGAAGCAATATAACCTCTGTGAGACAAGCAAGTGGCGGAATCCCACCAGAGAAAAAAACAAAACAAAAAACTGAGCATGCTCTGCCTCCAGTGGCCATGAACTGCAATGTCAAGTACTATGTGACATCACATAGCACTGCCCTGATTACAGCCAGATGTTCCTGATTGCAAACACCTGCTGCAGGGGCAGAGGTTGAAGTGTGGATCCCTGTTAGACCAATCACACTGTTCCTTATACCTCCAGACTCCGCCCCCCTTTCCTCCTCAGTGTGGTTGTGGGAGGAATTCAGGTGTTTAGTCCCACTTTAAGCTTTTGTAAAGGAGCCTGAAGGACAGATTCAAACTCTGCCCATTCACATGTTGGATCTCCAGGATAGAGACGACATATTTAAACTTGCAATAAAACACAATAAAACACCTGTATATCCTGTCTAGTATTAAATGCCAGGGAGAAGAGGTGGGTTTCAGTCTAGTCTAAACTGCATTAAAGACTGAGAGGCTCTGACAGGCAGAGGGCGCTGTTCCATAGTCTGGGCACTGCCACAGAAAAGACTCTGTCACCTCTGGTCTTGAGCCTGACTTTGGGTTAGTTCAATTCTATAAAGAAATATTTCAGTGATGATATCAGTGAAACTAAAGTTGTTTGGATGTGACAAAGGACAAATTCCTTCCCACAAAAATGAGTTTTTATGACACTTTTTCAAATGAACTGTATATTTTTCTTCGTACCACGTAGCCTCACGGCCTCAATCAGATTCTAATTGATACTAAAACTAGTATCGAAACTAGATACTCATTTGCGCAGGTATCGATACTGTCCCATTGACAGGACAGAAATGAACCTTTCCTGAATATGTTTATAATGATGTTAAGCTGCATCAGAACAAGTATAAGACACATAGACTAGAAAATCACATTCTATTGTCTAAAGAAAGAGTTTATCGGGATCAGTATCGAGTATCGAGTCTATTCCTTAGTATCGAGTTTGACATTTTAATATTGTGACAAGAGCAGTATCCGCAGACGCAGCTCTAACCCTGTGTCCAGTCTCCAGTCTCATTAGTCATTTCACCTCATGACCATTATGCAACTCCTGCGTCCATCTGTCTCCTCTCTCGCCGCTCACCGCCGACCGCTACATTTGGGGACGGAACAAAATCTCTGGACAATATTTTATGGCTGAGTCAGCTGAGTCCTTGGGGGCCGGCGAGGGTTGCTGTCTGAAATAGTTTGAGAAAAATATAATCAAAACCAGGTCTACAGGAGTGCAAACCTCTTTTATAAAAGTTTATTCCCTCATCGGAGACGTAATGGAACAGTATAGACTTTGAGGGCGGATTTGAGTTTTAAAATGGCGTCTCAGTTTGGTCTGAACCCGCCGCTGATTAAAACATAACTTTGAGCTAAATGTCATACAAATTACTGTTACTACTTGTGTTATTTTTACTGCGGCTGTGACGAGGGTTGTCAAAAAATCTACCGAAATCTACCCAAATACTAATTGAGAAAGGTATTATTAAAATCCAGTGAAGAAGAAGTACTCAAATGTGTTACTTAAAGGTCGTATAATTACACAAAACTGACTCTTGTGAGCTTTAAGTCATGTTCTAACGCTGTTTCCTCCTCAAAAACAGACCTGGAGTTGTGTTTTGTTTCACTCACACATGTTTGAGTAACACTTTATTATTAGTCTGTCTACATCTCCAAAGCTCAAAATGCTCCTTTCCACCTTGTGAAGTCATAAAGTGGCAGTTTTCAAGTTTAACAGCTCCTTTTACCTTCTGTTGATACTATGTCTATGACCGAATGTTCAGCAGTTACCATGGGCACAATGCACACTTTAGCAAACACTGCCAAAAAAGTTTTAAAACAGTCTGAAAACTCAAGTAAAAAATACAAAATGGATTTTAACAGCACATTTCCAGGAGCCTGTGATCAGTCCGAGCTCACGGTCCTGTTTAGGAGTTTGATTTTCAGCAAAAAGATGAGAGTGACTAACTGAAAAAACTGTTGGCTAAGGCTAATGCTAATGCTAGCTTGTGATGTAATGTTATTTGAGAGAGACTTGTTTAACAGCACAGATCAGCTCATCTGTTGTAGTTCAGATAAGTCAGCTCTTTATGGTCAGATTGTGTTAAAACAAAGCTCAGATTAAAGTCTAACATGACTAACAGATCTCCAGACAGAGCGGTGCGTCCAGTTAGCATCACACCCCCAGAGAATGTTGACGACCTCAGCGGCACAGTTTCAGTTACGAGCCTGATGATTCCAGCGGTTTCAGCGGTTCTCTCTGTCTCGTTGGTCTCGTCCCTGTTGTTGTGGAAGTTTGGAGCCAGCTCTGTTCTTATTTTTAGCGTTGTGCAGATGTGTTCCGCTCCACGCTCGCTGCCTGTGTTAAAGGGGAGTTTACCGCCTCACTGGGCCCTGATGTATGAGGCTCAGAGGAGGCAGATGCTTCATGTTTGCACTGTTTACGCTGCTTCCACTCGCCTGTCCTGTGGGTTTGCCAAAAGAATCGAAACTCGGATACTGATCGATATTAAAGCTCCTATATTACGCAAAATTGACTCTCGTGAGCTTTAGGTCATGTTGTAATGCTGCTCAAAAACAGACCTGGAGTTGTGTTTTGTTTCATTCACATGTTTGAGTAACACTTTATTATTAGTCTGTCTACATCTCCAAACCTCAAAATGCTCTGTTCCACCTTGTGATGTCATGAAGTGGTATTTTTCAAGCTAACAGCTCCTTTTACCTTTAGTTCAGTACAAATTTGCAATTCCGGGTCTGAAATCATCCAATACGATTCTAGTGAAGGTGTAGGTCGAGTTTAAAATCACAGTGGAGCGCTTCCTGTATTACCACTCGATGACATCACAAGGTGGAACAGAGTGTTTTCAGTTTGAGAGAAGAACTCAGCCTAAATCTGCAGGGTTTGTGTGTTAAACATGTGTGAATGAAACAAAACAGCTCCAGGTCTGTTTGTGACGAAGAAACACCTTTAGAACATCAGAGAATGGTGGAATATGGGAAATACATAATTCATTTATTTATTCAATTGTTTTTTTTTTTATTATTATTGTTATATACAGTCTAAATTAGTGTTGCCATCGATTCTGTTTGTCCAGGGGTTTTCTGGGACCTCATTTATGGACTGGCCCCTGCACTTTCCACTTCCAAATAGATGTTTTCTGTATTAACTTCTATTTATTGGGCTATTTAGTTAATTATCGTTTCTGTAAATTGTCTTACATAACCCTCCAGAGGCACATTCAGACTCTGGCTGTAGCGTTGGCAAGAAACTGTAACAAAAGCTCTGTGTAAGAAGGAGAAAGGAGGCGTCTGGAGTAACTCATCTTGAACAGAGCTGGTGTCAGTTCTTAACCTTTTTGACCTTGGAACATGTTCTGTAAAAAGTATCTTGGGGTCCAATCTCATGTTAAATGTTAGTTTACAATTTTAAAATGTATTTACAAAGGCAATTGATAAGAAATATGAATTAGATTTGTTCTGTTGTGCTCAGTGGCTATAAAGGTTTTTAATCACTTTGCTTTTTGTATTTCAGGAAGGATGCTTCTTTAATCAGCATAAGACATGGCTCCTCCTCAAGAGAAGCACAGTGTGAATCATTGGTTCTACGGGGCTGTGTTAAAGACGTCGTATATGGAACAAAGATACGGGACATTACTGAACTAAAGCAAAAGATACAGATGTGATTGAACCATTGATGAGGCTCTGCTACAGTGAACATGGCAAGAAATCCAGTCCCGTCTTGATGTGCTTCATGAGACTAATGGAGCCCATATAGAGGGACTAAATGAAACACTTTGGAAACCTCTGAGAACAATAGAACCAGTCTGAGTAAGATCTGAACAACTGCCTTTGGAATAAATGTTTTAAATGGACACCCTGTACTACACTCTTCCTCAGGTTGGTGCTCGTAGTTCTACTTTGGGGCCCAGCTCTATGATTAAGAATAACTCTTTTACACGCCATGAATCCAGTAGTGTGTTAATGTTTCAGCCCTTCATCACATAATACAAACAGCTCGCCATAATATTAATGATAAATCGTCTATAATTTTTAATGCAAGAAAAGATTCACTTGGGCCTGGTGTTTACCTCATGATCCCTCCATCATATTTCACCCTCTGTGGACTCCAGTAAAAACAGTCTTACCTTTAGCAGACATCTGCCTCAGACTGAATAATCTCTTGTTTGTCCTGTGGCTTTAGCTGAATAAACCCTCTCCTCCGAGGCTCTGCTGCACTGCCAACCACAAAACACAGCATTTATATTCACTGCCAACTACTAAACACAGCACTTATATTCACTGCCTACTACTAAACACAGCACTTATATTCACTGCCTACTTCTAAACACAGCACTTATATTACTGCCTACTTTCTAAACACAGCACTTATATTCACTGCCAACCACAAAACACAGCACTTATATTCACTGCCAACCACAAAACACAGCACTTATATTCACTGCCAACCACAAAACACAGCACTTATATTCACTGCCAACTAATGAACACAGCACTTATATTCACAGTAGTTTGCTTTTACTTCATTCTTTGAGCGTTTAGATGTTGTTGTTATGTTGTCATCACTTCTACTTGGTTACTTCATGTCCCAAACGCGTCTTTATTCCAGTCCATTTATACTTTTGTGCCATGTATTTTGTGCAGAACTCACAAAACATTATATAAATTATGTAGAAAACACCTTTTTGTTGGTTCTGTGGTCTCATTTTTCTCTCCGTGCTGCGTAACTGTTATAAACACCGCTGACTTGGCGCTATGGTTCCACCCACTTTCTACATGTGGCCAATCAGACGGCAGCTGAACAAAACCAACCAATGACACAGAGGGGAAAGAGAGACGGCATCCAATCAGAGACAGAGGGCTGGGCCGCTCTCCCTTTCTAAACGTCCTGACTCTCCTGATTAGCCAGCACGCTAATCCTGTATATTCGTTATTCTCGTTTTAATATTTTCAGAGAAGTGGTGGATGGGAGGTTCGGAGCATCTTGAAACTTCCCCCCAGCGCCATGCGACGAACCATGCGTGTCCCTGATTGGCTAATCCACCTGTCAATCACGCCCATCCATAGTCTGTATGTAAATGGACATAGCTAACCTGCTAGCCGCGTTCCAAATGACCGAAACCGTCGCCCGTCTCTCTGTAACTGCCGTCAGACTCGTCATTTTGGTCTTAACCCTGGAGAACCCACGGGGTCAAATTTGGCTGCAGTTAATTGCTGCTTCCCAAAATGAACAAACAAAAAAAATATGTCAAATTTAACTTCAAAAGCCCAGAGTGCCACTTCTGGCCCCTGCATAGAGACGCCTAGTGGATGAATATTGAACTAAAATGTGTTTGTACATTTGAAATTCAGTTCAAGATGCAACAAATAAAGCAAAAAAGAACATTGTCTCATGTCTCATTGTATCTGTGGTTGACTGATTATTTTCCTAAATTTAAAATAGTTTGCATTGACAGTGTTTGTTACTGTGATTCTTTGAAATGATTCGCCTAAAGCCCAATGGGTCAAATTTGGCCCTGATCCTGAATTAGGGAATAAAGGGTTAAAATTGAAAAAGTGGATATTTCAGTGTCCAGTGAACTTACAGCAGTAATTTAATGCATTGTTCCAAAGAAGAAAAGGGTTCTTGGGTTCTCCAGGGTTAAAATGTTCGTATTAACCCTCTACATGATCCTGGTGTTTTTATTTCGCTATTTTGTCTGTAAATCAAGATATGAACATTATAAATAGACAAATCTGCAGCCTGCACTGTCTCCCTGTTTCATATCGGATGAAATTTAAAATGTTACTGGTTGTGTTTAAACGTCTGCACTCTATGGGTCCTCTGTATTTGAGAGAGTTACTGGAGCCCGGCTCAAAACCAGAGGAGACGGAGCATTTTCTGCGGCAGCGCCCACGCCACGGAACAGCGCCCTCTGCCTGTCAGATCCCCTCAGTCTGTAGAGCAGGTATACGGTTCTAGCTCGGCAGGACGTCTTGGTGTTTTATTGTTTTATTGCCTGTGCGTCGTAGTTTATGTTTATCCATTTTTGTTTGTTGTGACGTTTGTGTGAAGCACTTTGGGCAGATTAACCCTCTGGTGCACAGCGGTCACTGCAGTGGACAGCTACTA
>KN485372.1:5031-25951 GCA_000787095.1 Periophthalmodon schlosseri | reverse complement strand
ATATTCCTTTGGTAAGCCAAGGGCTTTCTATGGAACTCAAGGTGTTGATGACATTAGTAAATACCATATATTACGGCTGCATGATTAAAGGCAATTTGAATGGACACAATTAGCAAATTTCAGACTGCAATTTGACTGCAAAAAAGTTAAAAAGTCAGTTCAAGTCTTATTCCGCATAAAAGCTACTAACCCTATAATTTAGAGCTGTACAAACATGTTCTGAAATGTGATTCTTGTATTAGTTTGCCAGTTCATATTTCAGTCTTTTTGTCAATTCTTCTTGACGTGTTTAAAATGTGAACTTTGAACTGCATCCTATTATTAAAACATAAAACGTAAATGTAATGATAATGCTTATCAAAAATGTCACAATTAGATATTTTTCCCAAATTGTTCAGCCATAACTTATATGGAACTCTATTAAATACATGAAAATATTCAACTGTCTGTGATCTAATGTGGTATTTTATGTTTCATTTGCAGAGCAGGCCCCAAAGAACCTATGTGACCACAGTGAAAGAGAACATCCCTCCCAAAACACAAGCGCAAGGTACAGCAGTCTGTGAGGTCACATTTAACTGTGCATTTGATTGTTTTTAGTTAAGGCTTAATTGTTATGGGCTTTTTCATCTGCATGCACAACACAACTTTCTGTTAAGGCAAACAAAACTATTTACAAATAGTGGTAACCTTTTTTGTTTTGTCACAATGAACCCTTCACCACATTCTCTTGGTAGCTGACTTGTAAGGCAAATATAAAAGGATTGTTTTGTTTTTTCCAGATGATGAGTCGAGTGTGGGGCTGCCTCTGGGCCTGGAGTATGAGAAGAAAAAACAGAAACTGCAACGTGAACTCCGCATGGATTACAGGCACTATATCACACAGGTAACACAGGAAACACAGGACATATAGACCTGGTTTATACCTCCTTTAGACCTCCTTTAGTCCTGGCTTAGTCCTGGCTTAGTCCTGGCTTAGTCCTGGCTTAGTCCTGGCTTAGTCCTGGCTTAGTCCTGGCTTAGTCCTGCCTTAGTCCTGCCTTAGTCCTGGCTTAGGCCTGGTTTAGGCCTGGTTTAGGCCTGGTTAAATTATTGTTTCGGTGCAGTTCTTGTTCCATCTGCACTGCTCAGTACCAATTAACAGTGGTTTAGACCTGGTTTAGATTTGCTTTAGTCCCGGTTTAGTACTAGTTTAGTACTGGTTTAGTACTGGTTTAGTTTTAGAAGTGCTTTTGTCCTGGGTTAGACCTTCATAACATCTCCAGTTTTTAGCAAGTTACCATCTTGACTCCTGCACATTCTACCTGGGTCGTTTAAAAGTATTACACAGTGAATTTCACTTTTCCACTGTACGACACTATGCTGGTGTCAGTTTCTGTGTAAGTGTCTCATGTTTAATGGAGTTCATGTTACTCCACAACCACAAACCCGGAAATATCATGTGACCACAGCTTTTCACCGCAATAGCGCTTTAATTTCAGAGCTGTCAATAACTCCTTTGCACCCTCTACTCCCTCAAATTTTTCTCCTCTGCTCCATCTGACCCTCTCTGCATTCTCTGCTCCATCTGACCCTGTCCGCTGCATCCTCTGCTTCATCAGACCCTCTCCTTGTGTCTGTTTCTCTTGTCTTACATTGATAGTGAAAAGCAGACAGACACGTGCGGTTGTTCATAAAGTATTGATTGAGGCTGTCTTATGTTGTCTCCTGTAGGAAACCTGATCTGAGCCTTGTAATACCACTGTTTGGTCTTGTTTTACAACTGGCATTCTCTCGGCTCCTATATTGTCCGATCAGACCTTGAGTTTTTAATGGGAATGCAAAAATCCACATTTCTTTTCATAATAGATCAACATTAAATAAAACATGTTGTAACTGTCTTCTCATTTAGCCTCTTTAAACATTTCCGTTTGCAACATCAATATGTCTTTAGACTTACTTTTGTTGTCTTTTTCACAAAGCCCATTTGTCATATGTACAAACAGACAACAACAACAGATACTTTTCATATACATTTATACATTTTGCGTGTAATTTTGTGCTTCTATCTAAGCGTAAATAAATGACACAATTGTGTTTTACTTAGAAAGCCATTTTTGTAATAACTTTTTTGATTATTTAACCTATTCTTACAGAAAGCCCAAAAAGACTTTGGTGACCCTGAGCCACTGTCCCTCTGCAATGGCCCGAGGCTGTTTAAGGTACATTTTTGTGCTATTTATAAAATATAATTCACACTTTTACATAACAGCTCATTAATTGCTCTTAATCTAGACTAAATTGTAATTAAGTTTAGTTTCTGTGTCTTCTCCAATTCAAACCTTCCTGTCCGTCAGCCTTCTCTCATCCCAAATGTTCGACCACCTTCTCGGAGAGATGCTGCGACACTCACAGAGGACACAAGGGTGCAGGAGAGAGCGCCCCCTACAGTTGGTGCTCCTGACAGAGCAGAGAGATGCATCAACCTGGAATCAGAAGAAACAAAAAACATCCAGGAGTTAACAGAGGGAATGCAAAAATATGACACTGTGAAGAGTGGGAACAATAAGACTGACTGGTAATGGACTGTAAGCTGCTAACCTATGTTTGTGTCAGATGCCCTCCCTCTGTGTTCATGGGATGTTATTCAGTGTAAAAGCTGCTAACCCTGTAGTTTAGACTCTGCAAACATGTTCTGAAATGTCCTTGTGTGTCAGATGACCCTCCCTTGCTGCTAACCCTGTAGTTTAGACTCTGCAAACATGTTCTGAAATGTCCTTGTGTGTCAGATGCACCCTCCCTGTGTGTCAGATGCACCCTCCCTCTGTGTCAAATGCACCCTCGCTCTGTGTCAGATGCACCCTCCCTGTGTGTCAGATGCCCTCCCTGTGTGCCAGATGTCCTCCCACTAGCTCCATTGGATTCTTGGATTAGTTTAGCAGATTTTCATCTTCTCTAGGCATACATACATACATGATATCACATAGATAGATATCACAATGACTGTTACATGCAAAATTAGAGTTACATAGAGCTACATTGAGTTAGCTTGGTTACATATGTAACTTTTCAGGTAGAGGGTCAAGTCTCTATGAATATTTTGTTCCTTTGCCTGGAATGTTTCCCAGTAGGGAGATTGGCATTAAACATACCAATCTCCATGGAACCAAGCAGGAGACCCCACTAGGCCAAGTTACAGGTTCGATCTGTGGAGAGGTGACCCTGCTCACAGTAGGAATGCATGTTTTTTTTTTTTTGCAAGATATTTGTAAGCTATAAAAAGACCTTTACTTTAAATAAATGCATGATTGATTGGTTTAATGACAAACTATGGAAAATTTCTGGTAATACAGTCAAACATCTCCATGGAGGCAACCAGGTGAAGATCCAAAAAGTTACATAGTGCACATTTTAATATCCAACCAACTGTGACTTTAATTGCTACTATTTTATGCCTTTGTATAACTTTGTGTTGTTTTTTTTAAGGGAGAAGAGGGACATCCAGTTTGGACGGAGATCTAAAACAACAACACGGAGCGGGGAAGAGGAGTTTGCAACTGGCCTCCTCATTGGTACATGTGCAGATTAATCCAGAAATGCAAGTTATTTAGTTTATTCATTCAATCTTTTTTGCAGGAGCAGCAAACACAGAAGAGATTTTACAGAAGAAGAAAGAACGCTACAGAAAAGAGCTCCAGGAGCAGATCGCTGAACAACTCAGGAACAAGAAAAGGTCCAGGAATTTCTCTTGGAATCACAGTGGGGAAAAAATAAAAAAATAACTGTGGGAAAAATAATTTTACTTTTTTGTTTTGTTTTTACAGAGAGAGAGAACTGGAGCTGAAAGTTGCTGCCACTGGAGCAAATGATCCTGAGAAACTGGTAAGTTAAAACCGGGGACTTTTGAAAATGAGTAAATTTAAAGTTTTACCACTTTGTGGCAAAATGAGGCCGCTGTGCACTGACTCCATCTAATAATATTTCATAAACCCATAAATAAGCAAAGCAGCGCTCTGATTGGCTGTGCTTGGGCAGTACACCCCAGTTTTGCCATTCTAAAACTGTGCACATGCCTGAGAATGAATGTGGATAGTATGTGCATGTGGATAGTAACTAGGTGCTAAAAGGTTTGTGAGTTGCATAGATTTAAAATACATACTTCCTCATCTAGCGGTTGATCATGAATCCAAAAATTTACTGAACATTGAATTGACTTGTTTGAGCCATCAAATTTCAAAGTATATATATTTTTTGTCTCTCTTGTGCAATTGCTTGAATGCTACTTGGACCATTTGTACTTTTTATTTATTTTTTGTTTTAATTTTGTGTCCTAGCCGGATCGTATCAGGCAGTTTGGTTTCCAGCGAAGGAGAGATGAAAGGAAAGAGGAGAGAAAGGAGGAGAGGAGAGAAGCGGCCGTAGAGACAGACTTCCCTCTTGTTCCTATGAATGTGACGACTGTGGTGGATAAGGCGACTCCTGCTCCAGAGCTCCCCCGTGTGGCCTTTCAGAGTCCTATCCTGGACTACAGCTCTGCTCTGGGTCTGGGGGGAGGGGGGCTGTATCCGGTGGACCAGCCAAACGAACCACTGTACCCAAGACCAATGGACACTCCCAGGTAGAAATTATTACCGGTACATATGCATTAACTATCTCCCATCCCTGTCCACAGTTCTGTACTTATTTCAAAAAATGACTCCAGGTCATAATGAGTGATCAGTGGAAAATATCGTATAGCCATTTATCAAAAATAAAAACATGTAACTGAAAATATGCTGTCCAGGGCCAGCTGTGGTTTTTTAGCAATATTAACCTTGCGTAGCAAGATGGATTCTTGCGATATTTGTGAGCTCTCAAACTCACGAGAATCTTGGCATGTTCCTGCTGGTGCGTTGGGCTTGGCCAATCACAGGATAGCATTGTGGTGTGGGCGGGGCCAAAGCTGAATTGAAATAAACATGGTGCAAACTGACATATTTCATCATATTATAGTGAAAATCCAGACTATTTAGGTTGTGAAAAACTAGTTTGGGATGCACTTTGTGCATTTGTGGAAAAATGTATGTCTGTGTTGTAGGATATCTTTGTACCCTCCCCCGCATCCTTCGTCCACTCCGGGAGACGTTTACAGAAGTCCCCCTTATGAACCTCCTCTTCCTCTTCATCATCATCACTACTACAGCAGGAACCCACTGGAACCGCAGACTCCATACTGTGAGTGCACCTGACAGCACCTGATAATACACCTGACAATATACCTGACGACTGCACCTGATGTCTATTTAGTACACTTAAATACTAGCAAGACTGGGCAAGAAATAAATGATGCCGTTTTTATGGACAAATATCAGTCACAGTAGCATAGTGGTTTGAAATTCTGCCTCTATACTCAACATCAATTATCTGAATATACAGTGACTTCTTGGCAATATGTGTATTAATACATGTGTCAATACGAGGTCCTGTATTGGAATACTTTTAAACAAGATCACTTCATTATAAAGTTACACAGTTAGCTGCCTGCTGACTGCTGCATTACTTAACTGGTCAAAAATAATAGTTAATAAATAAAATGTATCATGATTTACACAATATATGTCATTTTATTTTCTATCTAAGGCTCTGAGCATACAGCAACCTTTCGTAATTCCCAATAAATATTCTGTACTAAGTGTACTAAGTTGGATATTGTCACTTATTCATATTTGATTTCTTGTTTTACTTTGTTGTCTTCCAGATAACCATTTAACCGTCCCTGGTGGGGTTCATGTGCCTTACTGGAACCTACCACCTGGAGGCGCTGTCTCCAGTCACTATGGGAACCACAGTCCTCACAGTCAGCGCAGCGAGAGCAGCTTCCCAGACCCTCCACCACAGTGAGTGTATAAGATATAAAGGCGGCAATAAGTCAGCTACAAGATAATGTATTGAAATTGTTGTTTTAAAGATATGCAAAATAAGTTAAAGAAGACCTACTGTGTTTGTGTCTGCTATATAGTTATCATTTTGACACCCATGGATCATTGTTATAAGTTGCACATTTTAAATCGCAATATACATCTAAAACGACTTGATAAAAGAAACAAATCCACTGACTTCCGTATTAGAAGATTGTTGTGATGACGTTTACAGCTCCCATTGGGCACCACAAAGAGCCGTAGCTGTCGGTCACTCCTATGAATAGCTACAGATTATGCGAGTAGCAGATTTTTTTTCAATTGTACCAAAATGACAACACAACACTGCCAAAACCTATTTAAGCGTATTATTGATTAAGAAAATAAAAGTGAAGAATGAAGTAAGTACAAAGCAGTGGGTGTATGCCGGTGGCAGTGAAAACAGAGGTTGATCAACAATATGGCGTCTTGCAAATAAGCTCATGTACCAAACACTTCAAATACAACTTTGAGAGCATAAATTAGGTAAATAATTTGATTAGTTGTTTAGATTGCAAAAAGGTTGTGAATGTGCCGCTTGAGGTCATCCTTATAGAATACATTTATTTTGATGTAATTTCAGCTTTGTCTGGCCCACTAAACCTCTAATCTCAGCTCATGGCATGTTTTTGACACAGTGTCAATCAATTGTTTCATCCCATAGAATTAAACAGCCATGATCAATAGGGCATTTAGTTGATTAATCGGTCGATGGTGTCTTAATCAAACAAAATTTGTATTAGTTTATTAGTTAATAAGATTTATATGGGAGAGCAGCAGAAACTGAGTGAGTTAATTTAAGATTTTGGTATTTAACTGGTCTATTTTATTTATTTTTTAATCTGTCTTTATATACATTGTTCCCTACTACTATTTTCTGCATAAATCATTTTTGCATTGACTCCTGTGCAGGTGTAGTCCTGTGAGAGCAGTTTGGGTCAGATACATAGAGATACATAATAATTTTGAGAGCTTTTGCCACACCCAGTTTTCAGTCAACTAATCGATCGGCAGGAATGGGATATCTTTAGTCCACTAAGAATTTCTTTAGTCGATTACAGTCCTAATGATCATGTTTCTTATATTTTTGTCTTCAGTCCTCCTCCTGAAGTGTCCTCTGCAGACTCGCGTGTTGCTCAGTTTCCTCCAGACAAACCCCGATCAGCTCGAGAGCGAATCCTGAGCTACAGAGATGCACTCAAACAACAGGTATGTTATACACACAGAATTTAAAGGGGCACTAGGGGAACTTGCAACCCTAGTTTTGCTTTGAATGTTCCTCAATATGGCATTAAACTTGTATGTACAGTATATCTGTAGAAAGCTGAGCACACTCAAAATAGAATGAATTTTTTTTTGTTTTGTTTTTTTACAATGAAAACAGTCTAATGCCATACTGTGGAACAATTTAGGCAAAGTAATGTACATGGAGCAGGTGGCATTCTGTCACAATATTTTTAACAAGTCAGAAAAATAAGTTGTATTTTTTAAGTATTTTTTAAGAATGTACAGCAGGTGTGGAGCAGACTCTTGCAGATTTTAATGTTCTATAAACAATTTAGCTGTGAACATTCCTTTTAAAAATGTAAAAGTGTAGTTTGTGATATTTTGGCAGGAAGTTTCAAATGAAGATCTTCACACACTTTTTGACCAGGTAACGTTCTTGGATGTTGCCCAAATGTAGTGACCGTTTAGACAAGTCCCTCACAAGTCCTGGCGATGTGTTGTGGCTTTATCCCTTGTCTTCAAATACTTGATGTGATTTTATTATTCCTCAGTCAAATCCTATCTCTGCCCATTTGTGCCTTTCCCATGTGACCTCCTATGACATTTTCTTTGTAGATTTATACAAATAATTGCATTCTAAAAATGTGTTTTTATTATCAATGTGGTATTGAAATATTTATCAACATTTTAGTATCATGACAGCACTGAGACATTTATGGTGTTTATGAAATACCAGTAGTGCTAACTTTGTAGCTCTGTTTACAAATGAAAGCTGCTGCTAACATACATTTAATCGTAGTTTTGAAAATAGCCTGTAATTAATGCTGCATTCATTTGGTCCTCTGGAACTTGGGATTCCGAGATGAGATGTTGGGTTTCCCACTTGCGTTCATGTGCTTTTATCTCGGAAAATCAGGATTTTGATGTCACCATCAATAATATCTCCGAGTCTGCTCATTAACCTCGTTTAATAGTGCTAACCAGTAAGAGTTATTACTGTTAGCCTTCTCAAAACCAAACGTTAGCTTATTTGTTTACTTTATCTAGTTACATTGGCAATTAAACAGTTGTAATGTCAGGTCTTTCTTATGGAGATTTGTTGCTCTTATGATATGGATAACTGACAGTTAACCCCTAAATGTAATACCTTTTAGTCCAAGAGCTCAAATGTGTAAGATCAATTGACAAATCAACATTGTTCATCTGCACTGAGCAGGTGATGTTAGGCGGGGAAGTGGGGGAGAAGATTTTGGCCCGTTTTTCCAGCTTGCGCAAGTGTTCATGTGCATTCTTCAACTTAAAAAAAAAAACATTTTCTTGAGTTCCCAAGGACCGCATGAATGCAGCATATGGAGCAACTCAGCTAAAATGTGATTTTTTTGTGTAGCACTTTGGAAAACTTGGCAAAAAACACATAAATAAACTCACTGTAGTGAACATAGCTGTATGTATCACCCATCTAATGTCAGGATGCACTTACATGAACATAAATATATGTGTTAATAGCTATTTTTGTGCGTGTCATCGACTAAAGGAATCTGTATTTTGTCATACATTTTTCATGTCAAAGTTGTGCCTGAACAACAGGGAAGGGATCTGTTTCTTATTACTATTTTCATAAATAATTATATGTTATGCATCACTCTGATTTTCAATGACTCACACATGGGGATGGGGCAAAAAAGAAAACTGTGTGCAGTACACTGTTTTAAAAATCTGATGCACAGATCAATAAAATCTTGATCACAAAATAGAAAGAATTTAAAAACATTTGTAGAGTGACATATTCATATGTAGTTTATTGTGTTTAATGATGCTTTTTTGGTGCGTTGTCTCAGATCCAGGAACAGCAGGAGCGCAGGCGTGTGGAGCAAGAGGAGAGGGAGAGATACGAGGCTCGACTGGAGGAGGACCTGAGGAGACATCAGCCCTGGGGACGAGGAGGAGGAGGAGCCCCCCTGAGGGACAGTACAGGGAATCTTATAGGTAATTTAGGCTGATATACTAACACATAATTGCACTCCTTATGAATTGAGGGAGAGCACCGGAAACCTTTTAGCAACAACAATTGAACAGTTGAACTACTGATATACTAACACTAATGCTATTCACCTTATTCCTGAAGTTGCCATGGGCACCGCCATAGTCATTGAGGTTGTATTATTTTGCTTGGGGCTGCCGATCTCACAGCATATATACGGGCTACAGAGCCGTTTTAAAGCCTCCCAAAGAATCTGTGCATTGTTGACTTGTTAGTCACATGAACACTGAATGTTTTCCACAAATCACGCTACTTTATATAATATTTTAGCTGTGAAACCCTTTTCAAATTCTCCATTTGATTGAATGGGATTCCCGCTTAACCAGAAGTGTCACAACAAAGAAAGTGCCATGTAGTATTTGAGGCTAAAATGGGTGGGGACGAATAAGGTCAATACTTAAACACTATACTTACATTCACGGGTTTTTATAGTAATAGTTAAGAGTTTTTTTGGTTTTTTTTCATTTTGGCAACTTTAACATGTCTGAGAATGCATTAATACAGTAGAAACATTTAACCAAACCAAAATGTTTATGGTTTATGGAACCAAAATGACAAGAGAACTTGCTGCTATCTGCTCCTCTGGCTCTGCTCCTCTGGCTCTGCTCTTGTTGTAATATATATATATTTTTTTATTTTTCCAGCTGACTTAAAGCGGATGCACAGGCTGAATGAGGAGGCATACAGTCACCCGGAGCAGAGGAGAGCAGCTCTGATGAGGCCAGAGTCTGACCCAAACGAGAGGGTCAATGGTACAGTTTCTGTGTGCAGTGAGCCAGACACTAATGACAGAATCAATGGTATGACTACATTTTACTAGTTAATTATGTTCAACCATGCTTACCATCATCATCTACTAAGCTATAAAAACATGCACACATTAAATTCATGGGTTTCTGCTTCCTCTTTATAGGTGCCATTTTGAGGACTTTTTCACCATTCAAAAGATATAATCATTTGTTTTGAATGGTTATTGCTAGGGCAACTGGTATTTTTTCATCACTCAAACTGATGAATTATAGCTGTAGTTCAATTTCATTCCTCCTGACTGCCAGAGGGCAGTGCTGAAAGCACTGAATGACTCCCTTTGTGCATGCATAAATGGAGTATTAATACCAATGTCACATCAGAAACACTTGAATGGCTATAGCCCGGCATCAACTGAGGCTCTATTTCTGCAGAATCTTATTGTGGGAACGCAATAATTCTGCGTGACAGAGATCCTCTGGCGGTCACCCAGGATTCAACCGCAGTTACATTTGTAACTCATAGAACTTATAGAAGATTTTAATTTTGTTCTTGATTTGTCATGGTTTAGTCCCTTTAAATAATTGCAGTAAAACATTAAGAACAAATTCTTATTTACAATTTCAGCCTTACATCCTTTTGCTTGGTATAAATGGTGATAAGAAACCATTTTGGGTTGACAAGGCAACCATTCCATTACACTTGAACTAAATACACATATTAACCTAAAATATATAAACATGTTACTCATTGTACTGAAAAAAATAAACCTGGACAATCAATTTTATTTTTCAATTATATTTGAAATATTTTGGCAGTAGATAAAGTTCATCATAAGTATTCATTAGATATAGTTCCTCTCGATGCTGAGGCCTTGTTTGGTTCATATATATTCCACCTAACCTCTTCTTTTCATTCTCAGGTTTCACTCATGTGCAGTCTCCTCAGTTTGCTCGTGGTTCTGTGTTTTCTGCTCCGCCTTCACAGCAGCAGCTTCAAGAGCAGGACAAGTACAAGGCCTACCTCAAACTACAGGTGCACTTTTCTAAGTGACCACTACAATTCCCTTTATTGGCTCATTGTATCGCATCTAAGAACTTGAAAAGTTTTAAAGAAGGGGTATTATGCAAAATCTTTTTTTTTTTTTTTCTTTTCAGTCATGTTATATTGTTGTTCCCTCATAAAAAACATGCCTGAAGAGGTTTTACTAGTCATCCATGCATGTTTTAGCAGTAGTAATCTCGCCCAAACCCTCCTCACATTTAGCTGTAAGATTCTGTGCAATGCTTAGCCCACAAGATTTAAAAAAGATGCAAAACTGTACACTGTAACGTGACAAACCTGATGCGATCTGCAGTAGTTTCATTAGTGGGATGCAGCTGATTGTTTTGTGATAGAGGCCGGAAGGGGGAATGACTTAATGCAGGGAGCAAAGGAGGAGACTCAGAACATCAAAAACAAAAGTGAAACTTATAAAACATGTTAATGCCTTGTTTTGGTGAATATAGCATTTTCAAAACAATAAAATGTAACATGGTGATCTAAATGTGTTGTGTGTTATCAGTTTATGCCCCATAGAAGTGTAATACCCCCTCGTTAAAGATAACTGTTCTCTCAAAATTGTGGTGGAAGGAGTGTCCAAAAACTATAGCCTTTGATATATAAGATGAGATAAAATAAGAGAATCATTATTTTGGAAAAAAAAAAAGTTGGATAGTAATGGCACAGTCATATTTTAAATGTGATTTAGCCCTAATTTAGACCTAGATTAATCCAGTTATAGAACTGGTTTAGATCTGATGGTATTCAGAAGGGCAAATATTTTGTCAAGGGGTACTTGGTGTGACAAGTTTGAGAAGCACTGTTCTAGATTAATACAGATCCAAATAAGCTCATAAGGAACACATACACATGTTTAAAAAATAGAAATACAAAACAGAACAAAAGTTAAGGTAGATAAAGCTAATGTTACGGTAAAAACTATTGTGTATAATTATATCAGTGTTATAATGTGTTTTTCAGATTGATGAGAAGATGCGTAAAAAAGCGGAGGAGAGGGAGCGATTGCGCCTGGAGGAGGAGAAAGAGGAGAAGAGACTGGCTGAGCAGAGAGAGAGAATACAGAAAGAGTTTGAAGAGGAACAGGAGAGGAAGAGATGTAAAGAACAAGAGGTACAGCACTGGAAGAGAGTTTTATTTAAATATTAATTTCATAACTTACCAAGCAACCATAATGTGTACTTTAAACTTTGGCCCTTGTTTACAATAGTCGTGATTAGACTTATAAAAATAAATTACAACACTTTTATTTTGTTAAATGAAGGTTTAAACTGTCAGGAAAATGCCTTCCTTGTGCTGACTGTATTGTGGAATTTCCTGTGTTGATGACATAGATAGAGGGATTCCCTTTTAGAACTTGCCGCTACTACTATTTTTCTTGTAAATTTTTCTTCACAAAGTTCCAATTAACTGATGTAAAACTATGATAAATATTTACCACGGGTACTATCCCACCAAACCAAGTCATAATTAGAAACACATAAAAACCTGTCATATGCACATTTTTTGCCACTTTCATGTCCAATAATGTCATATTTTTTATACTTTTTGTTGCAGCAAAAAGCCAAAAATGAAGAGTTGATCCAGCTGGCTGAGGAGAGGAAAAGAGAAGCAGAGAGAAAGAAGAAAGAAGAGGAGGAGAGAGAGAGCGAAGCTCTGAGGAAACGGCAGGAGAGAGACAGACAGACACGTGTTACAGAGGTAGGTTTATGAAAGATTATCTATTGTTGTTTTTCAGATTCTAGAATGTGACGAAGTCATACTCTCAGATGGGGGCAAGAGCCAGATTTTTCTATTGATTAGACTGTACTTTGTCATGAAATATCCAAAAAGGTAAATTCACAAAATCACAAAATGAACCTGATCTAGTACTATAGTTAGTTCTTTGGTCAACAAAATTCTGCATTTTACCAGTATTAAGTTTAGCTGCCCCATCTGTATTACATATTATTGGTCTGTAGAATTGTATTCATTATTTGTTGTTTTCAGCTCTGCAGAGAGCCGTCTCCTCCGATCCCGACTCTACAGAAGAAACTGGGTCTGTCTGCGTTCAGTCCCAGACCTCCCACAGTGGAGAGCCAGCAGTCTCTCCCTCCGCTCTCTGTAAGACTGTATTATTATTAAACTTATCCTAGCCTGTGCCACCTTTTTACAGTGAGGGCTTTAACTGTTGTGTTCTGTCCCAAAGGAGAGGTCTTTGTCTGGGCTCCAGTCGCCCCCTGTCCCTGCACGCAGGAACCAGCTACGAGCAGCAGGTACTGATCTGAGCAAGTTATTTAGTTATAATAAGTACATTTACT
This sequence comes from Periophthalmodon schlosseri, assembly GCA_000787095.1. Classification (NCBI taxonomy): domain Eukaryota; kingdom Metazoa; phylum Chordata; class Actinopteri; order Gobiiformes; family Gobiidae; genus Periophthalmodon; species Periophthalmodon schlosseri. The sequence continues at coordinate 12,662 of KN485372.1, read as the reverse complement.
GCCTTGCATTTGTGAAATATGACCTCTCAAATGGCCCATAAACTTAACCTGGCTCTCGCCAGATTGATATGTGTACTCTTCTTAATAGAGTTCAATCTGGGATGGTTCTTGCTGAAAGCGTTTGGAACTATTGATCAGCGCGTTCAAACAAAGACTGGATGTTGAGTGGTCGAAGCGTCACAACAGTGGAACAAGTCAAAAAATCAAACTTTAGTTAAATCCAGCTGAGAGAAAAGCACAGGCGTTTTACCCATCTACAAATGCACATAGCACTTAGTGCTGCATGTTTTTCACCAACTAAAATAGACTGAAGTACGTCTGTCGGCGCCTGCATGCTTGTTTTGGTTCGTTCGGCACTGACTTCCACACAAACCACAGTGCTGCCCTGTGACCTATCACGTGCAAACGATTCAGACTGAGCTGTTCAAGATGGATTCTCAAAAGTTTGTGAACTCACAAAAAACTTTCATTCCATATAAAATACCTAATGAACTATTTAAATGGGGTGCTACAAATGCTGCTTTAGATTGTAGTTGATCATTATATCTGTGTATGTTCAGGAGAGAATCGTGGTGTGTTCAGTGAGCTCTCTGCTCTCAGGAGGCAGCTCAGGACTGAGCAGAAGAGACTGGAAGGACGTCTACAACAGGATAGGGACTGGGATCTGGAGTCTCCACTGAGCGACAGGTAAATGACAGGTACACGGGCCTCACCTATCAATGCACCTGTCCACTCAGTGACAGGTACACACTGGCACAGTGGCTGAGTGCGTAGCATCCCTATTTCACAGCAGTTAGGTTCCGGGTTCGACTCCCAGACCATGTGGGGCCTTTCTGTGTGGAGTTTGCATATTCTTCCTGTGTCTGGGTAGGTTTCCTTCAGGCACTCTGGTTTCCCCCATCAATCCAAAACATGCACAATAGGTCAAGCTAATGTAGTCCTAACCAAGACTAGCTCAAGATCGGGAGGTTCCCACTGTTCTGACAGGTTTAACCCAGAGACACTGTAGAATGGGTCAAATGCAGAGGACACATTTCCCTACGGAGACAATTCAGTGTAACTTACCCTTTACAGATTTTTGCTATGTAGAGTTTGCGTGTTCTTTACAGTTATCCCTATCAACCTAAATATATGGCCCATTACACAGTAGGACATGCTTCTTAACCTTTTTTTTTCTTAAGACTAACAGTGATATATTTTTAGTGCAGTTGTTGTGTCTAGTATTGATTCTAAGGACCTCATTTATCAAGTGTTTGCTCATGTGCTATACAGCCAGACACGCTAAAAGTGGAGCAAAAACCCGACGCAATTTCTCAGAGGCGCTAAAGAAGTCGTAGCACTCATGTGAGTGAATGAATATGCAAAATATCATTTGCCAATATGCGCAAAATTGGAGGAGGAGGAAATGAAAATTAAGTTGTTTAGGGGGGGCTGCCAGATTTATTACAACTATGAGAGCAAAAACTGCATGATAATATAGTCTGTTGGAGAGACTGGTTTAAACTTTTTGCACTTTGTGCATCTATAGGGCATTTGATTTTGATTTTAAATGTTTTAAAAATCATCCACAAGACAGATAAGATAATATGTTTTGAAAGTAGCCGTAATAAAATATAAACTCCTAAAGTCCTAAAGTGGAGACTGCGGGGTTCAGTCAGGTCATCCTGGTTGAGGCGCGATGTGTGTCCCTGTACCACTCCGATGCCACAGGTGCATGCGCTTTCGTGCACAGATTTCCACAATCAGTCATCCCACGTTTAAAGCTATATTTATGCCTGAAATACACCACCTTTGGTGGCCGAGCTGCCTCGCGGAGAGTGGAGTGATGACACACAGGCTGTGTGTTTGTCTGTGGTGAAGGCTAAAGCAGATTATAGCCAATAGGACAGATCTAGCCAAGCAAAAGTTACCTGAATATGTTTGTCTTCACTGTCTCTCTGGGCTGGTTTGGTCAGACGCAAAACTTTTTGAAAGAACTGTCAATGAATCACTGTCAAGCCAGTCTTCCCCGTGATGGGCTTGCATTGTTGATCTAGTCCTCAAAACACATCAATAAAAGCATATTTTCTATTTACTGCATGAGCCTGGAGCGGGAAAAATACGCTATATTGTGGATTGCCGAACGGCTTTGACTGCGACCCAGGGTGTGCGGCTTTGCAACTGTCTACACACTCCAATCTGCTGATCTAGGTGCGTGCCTAGTGAAATGAGCCTGGCAACTTCCTGTGCACTTCACCTGCCGTTCCGCTACAAAATGCCCTTGTGGTGTGTTTTGGGCCTTATGCTTGACGTGAGGTCCGCAAGAGTCCGCGCAGCCAACTTTCGCATGCCCCTCAGCGCAGCGTCCGCACAGACCCAAATTTCTGCGTGGGCGTGTCAAAAAAATTTGTAACTGCACGGACGGTAGGTATATTTTGCACAACTCGCACTCGCAGAATGCTCTCATTTACACATCATTTTTGTAGCATAAATAATACACATACTTCCCAATGGTAAATCACGCACAGCGCTCCCACAAATTCCACAAGCTATTTTTCTATGCTATGTTTATGCTGGCAGTTAAGCACATGGATTGGTAACTGACGCCCTAAATGCGTAAATCTCTCCTGTGCAGACATAGAGAGCGCCCCCAGGTGGATGTGTTTGACATGGCACGGCTCAGACTCCAGGCTCCTGTTAGAAGGCCCAGCTCCAGAAGCACAGAGCCCAAGAACCTACTGCAGATACACGACTCCCTACAGCTGAAGTACAACGGTAAGACTGTAATACAGGGATCTGGACCAGGACTATGGGACTGAACCATAGCCAGGGCTGAACTGGTACTAACCCAATACATAGATGTGACCGAACCGGGGCCCGAACCGGTACTAGGCCAGGACTGAAGCAAACCCTTTCTAAAATGAGTCTAAACCAGAACTACTGCAGAACTAAATACGGACTTTAGAAAATCCTTGTGTAGACTTGCTAAACCATGACATAATTCAGACCAGACCAAGTAAGGACAAAACAAATAATCAAAATGTACTCTTAAATTTAATCAATTAGAATGGCTGTAGATCCTGATAATTTTAAACTTTTTCTTAATAGATGTAGAGTCCAGGTTGGGTTCTGGTGAAGTCTCTAAAAATGACTACAGAGATCCATTCAACAGTCAAAGGTCTACTGTACAGGGAGGTAAGAGTGGCAGAGTGGTTATCATGTCTCCTCCTTTCATTAAGGAGGTTGTGGGTTAGACTCCTGATCTCTCTGAGTGGAGTGTGCATGTCCTCCCTGTGTTACTGTGGCAGAGTGGTTATACTGTACACAAATTTCCATCTTCTTTTGCAGACTATTTTGACTTTTCTCCAACCAATCACAATGACTATCTGGTGAGTTGAAGTATTTTTGGACAAGTTACATATTTTTTAAATAGATTTTAACATATTTTTGTTGTTGATTTCACAGCGCCGTGCTCTGGGAGGGTCCTCGAGATGTTCACTGCTGGAATCTGAAAGTGCTTTTATTGGTAAGAAATAAACAATGTGAGTGTGAGTTAGGTTGTTAAGATTTTGAATGAATTTGTAATGATTACCAGTAATATTAATTAATGTTGTGGTTCAGTTCATAATTTTGACAGCGTTATATCTGATTTATTTAGATGTATTTTTTTCTGTCATTGTAGCACTGCGTATTTAAATTATGGTTTTCTAAATAGATGCAACTCACCAGCACATGATCCATTTTTGATGTGTGCCAAAGTATCAAAAGATAATTTCATTTCAATGAAATTATTTTTAAACATTCACAACCCTGTTTTACCACTAACTGAATAATGTCATTTTGTGCAATCCCTCATCCCACTACAATATTAAAATAAGCTTTATGCGGCAATTTGTCAGCCCAAACTAAATATCGGCCTACACAGGAGATTTAAGGCCGATAGCTATTATGCAAAAAAGGCAAAATATAGGCCCAATATATCTCTGCTTGTAAGTACTAATAGCCTCTTATTATCACAAAGAGGCATTATCAGAACACTATCAAATGGCAAAACCGGGTGTTTGTCTTGGAACTCCTGAGCACATAATTGCGTCTCTCAACATTATACCCACTGCCTTTGATGTTTGCAACCAGTCAGGCAATTGTCAAACTGCTACGACTGGCTTGACTGGAAAAAACTGATGTAGGTAATATGCTGTTGTATTTAATTCCTCTCTCTCTCTGCAGAACCTCTTGGTGAAGCGTTCCCTACTCTTCCCTCTCCAGAGCAGAAGAGGGCTCCACTATCCGCACGAGAGAGGAGGAGACAGGCCAAAGCTCAGCCACAGGTCAGAGATGCGGGAAGGGCCAGAGGGAATGAATGTGAATGGGAGAATGGTTGTCTGTCATTACTTTACTTACATAATTACAGTTTAGAGTCCTCTTCCAGTGCCATTTTACAGACAATAAATGTTGCTTTTTTTTTTTCTTTTCAGAATGCGGGTTCTTCAAACCGTAAAGAGGACCTGCCCCCTCAGACTGGGAGCAGACTGCAGCAGGAGCAGAGTCACAGCAGAAACCACCGCAACAGGGCAGGGACCGGTCGCCATGGAGCTGCTGCAGGTCGCCATGGTAACACGGGTATTAATTATTCTAATTATTCTATTCTAATTATTCTTAATGGTGAAAAATTGGGATGGTTGCCATAGCAATTAACAATTTGATTGGTAATGTGTGTTTTGTTTGTTGTAGTTGTTGGAGTTGTAGATTCAGATGAAGACTCTCCTCCTAATCCAGAGATGGTTCAGAGAAACACTTGGAGGCACCTGGGGACCTCCAACAAGTTAGACGGACCCGTCAGGAGAGAGCGCCTGGTCACATGATACACCACTGTCTCTTAACCGACCAATTAGGAGAGAGTACCTGGTCACATGATACACCCCTACTGTTAAACAAACCAAGCAGGGGAGCGTGGCTGGTCACAAGATACACCCCTGCTATTGGATGAACCAATCATAGAAGAGCTTGGTCACATGATATGCCCTTGCCTCTTAAACAACCAATCAGAAGAGAGCACCTGTGTTACATGATACACCCCAGCCTCTTAACCGTCCAATTGGAAGAGGGCGCCTGGTCACATGATATACTTCAGTCTCTTGACCAACCAATCAGGAGAGAGAGCCTACATAGCCAATTCATGTTAGCTCAAATTCAAGCTTACCTGGCCTTGAAATTATATTTTTTATAAAAACACAAAAAAATACTCTGAATTTTAAAGATACCATGTGTAATTTTTGATGCGTGTTCTACCTCTTGTTTGTCACCTGGAATATTCCAGTATGGCATTATTCAATAACTGGTATTGCTCAAAAATACCTTGGAAAAACATGCATTATTACTATTGGCGGAGACCATAGTTTAATGCCATACTGTGGAACATTCTAGGCAACACAATAACATCTCCATGGAGACAAACAGGTGGCAGACCTTTCACCAAAAAAGTTACAGAGTACCTTTAATTTCATTAACATAAACATAGCGTTTTAATCAGTGCTTTCAGTGCTTTTACTGATAGAGATCTGGCTGTAGACCTCTGGCTTAAAAAGCCCTGAGATGATCATTGACAATTTGAAAGGAATGGATCTTGTTTAAAATTTAAATGAATTGATTAATCACCACTTCTGATTAAAACGAAAGATCTTCCAATTACAGATTACAGTGAGAAATTTGAATGACTTTATAGGCTGCTCGTGTGCCTTCTGTTTATCCCAATCGCACAAAGTCATTTTTAGTTTTATATTTATTATTTATGCAAGTCCCAAACACTGTACTTAATTTAATTCAATTGTTCATTGTCTAATTTGAAAGCATTATTATTGAGGAAATTGTATGAACTTTTATGTACATTTGCAATTCACTGTCAGTATCTGAACTCTCCTACTTGTTTACATGCAAACAAATATTAAAATTCCCATTATCCATTTCACTAAAGCCATAAAATTTGTTTCATTTTGTACTTGGTTTAATATGAAATTTTGGATTTTTTTTCATTTTGGAGTAACGTATCTGCACTGTTTACATGAGCAATAGTGAAGATACATCAATACATCTTTGTAAAATATTAGAACCAGGAGAATATGTCATCTGCGAGTTTTTTTATGTAACTAAATTATGTTTTTAATAAAATGTATTTTTACTATGGGGTCTTTGAATCTCTTGGTAAAAGTAATGATACTACTAAGAAAATTTGAAAATCTGAGTTTTATTTTAGAGAGTTCTACACTGATGACATCACACTAAAATTAGTTTGTACATTAGAGGAGTTTTGGCCCAGTGTACAGCATGGTTACTAGGTAAGAGTTACGGAATTCCTTAGCATGATGTCATGATTTCTAACCAGGAAGTAAAATTTGAAACCTAAAAAATTGGGAAAGAAATCGTAAATTTCTCTTAAATCTTAAATATAACAATCTTGATGGCGTTTTAGTAAAACGAGTAGTCCAACCTGTCATAGGCACTTTAATTGCAAATACTCACATTACTGTAATTGAATAGGTTTTTGGGTAATTACTTTGGTACTTTTTTTTTTTTTTTTTTTAGCACATTTTTAAACCTATAATTGTAATTGAGTATAATTCTGGTATATAGTTTTAATTAGTTACATACAAGTCCTAATTGTTCAAGTCCATGGTTGTCTCACTACTGTCTCAGCTGCTTTCTACACACAAACGTAACAACATGGCCTGCTCTGATTGGACAGAACTCAGAGAAAGGGTGATCTAAAATGCTTCTAAAATTGTGTTAAGAAGTAACCAGAACTTTGAGCATTGCACGTTTTGCAATTTTGGCAGCATAAATTGTACTTGTAATTGGCTACATTTTTAGTCATGTAACTTTACTTATACTTGAGTACAAATTTTCAGTATTCTTTCCACCACTGCTAAAAACTACTGGCTTGATTTAATTTTACCACCAGGAGGCAGTATTGTATCAACAATAGTGAGGGAATTTGACTTCAGAAACCCTCAGTGTAGAGGAATATAAGAAAATAAAAGAAAATAAGGAATGCAATTTCATAAAAAATAAAATAAAATAAAAAGAACAGTTCTGCTCCTTATATCAAAGTGCTGTCAGAGGATAGAATGAATAAAAGCAACTGAAAGGAGTACTCTGTAACTTTCCTAGGACACCTGCTTGTCACTACAGAGATATTATTGTTTTACTTAGAATTTTGCACAATATAACATTAAACATCTTGCTTTTATTCAATTACGGGAGTTGTTATAGCTAAAAAAAAAAAAAAAGTACCATGAAAGACATGCGTTCTTACAGTTCTTATAGTGAGGGCGCGTCTCCACAGATCTGACCTATAGGTCTGGTTACACTTGTTTTTCTCCATGGAGATAGATATGTTAAATGCTGTGAAATACTGTGAGAAATTCTAAGCACATCTCCATGGAGCCAAGCAGATTTGATAGAAAAGTTACAGTGTTACTTTAAGTGTCATAAAAAGTGCTAAATAAGATGGATGAAGTATTATTCCAAATTGCCACAATGCAAAAAAAATAAAAAGTTTAAATCCGCCGAGGAAGCGTTGCATTTTGGACCAATCCCCAATATTCTGAGTTCTGCCTCATTTCTCTCCCTCTCTCCTCCTCCTTTTCTCTCTTTCC
>KN485370.1:52498-67579 GCA_000787095.1 Periophthalmodon schlosseri | reverse complement strand
TACTATATATACCTGAAATAAAGTCTGATGTTTTTGCATTTGTTTGGGGGGATTCAAGAGATTAACATTAAAATCACCACACACAATATGAACCTTTCTTGAACTAGAAAAACAGGGCATCAATTTTTTGGTTGAAGCTGTGAAGACATGACCCGGGTGATCTATACAGGCAACTAACAATTACATTTTTTGATTTCTCTAAATTTATTTTGACAGTCAAGCACTCCATGACTCCATCTACAGCTACTGTTTTATTGTTAATTACGTTGCATTTTAATTCTGCATCCACATACATTGCAACTCCCCCACCTTTTTTATTAGACCTGTTTAAAGTAAACAGCTCATAGTCTTCCATTTCCACATCACAGCCCTTATCATCATCGAGCCAGGTCTCAGACACAGCTATAACACTGAATTTTTTAAATTGTTATTAACCTTACCCTTGTTACCCCATAACACACACACGTCCCTTTTTTTTTTTCCTCTCTGTTCATTTCTCTCTCCAAAATAAAGCAGTACAAAGTCTCCAAAACCAAGGTTATCCAAGTAACTTTCCCTCTGTCCAACAAAAAAACAATCGTTAATCCATCCACTAGTTCTCCTTTGTTTATCCACAACGTCACCACTCAGTTTATAGTTTCAACGTGCAGCCAGTAGCATGTCTTTAAGTTTATATGTTCAAAGTTTTTACAGAGTTCATTTACATTATAACTAACAGTCTGATCTAATTCATCATCATCTATTCCTAGAAGTATATTTAGAAACTCATTTTCACTTCGAGCCAGTTATTTGTTATTAACCTTACCCTTGTTACCCCATAACACACACACACGTCCTTTTTTCCCCCTCTCTGTTCATTTCTCTCTCCAAAATAAAGCAGTACAAAGTCCAAGTAACTTTCCCTCTGTCCAACAAAAAAACAATCGTTAATCCATCCACTAGTTCTCCTTTGTTTATCCACAACGTCACTACTCAATTCATAGTTTCCACGCGCAGCCAGTAGCATCCTTTTCCTCCCTCTAAACAAGACAATGTTCAAACTTGTCTTGATTATTGTCATTACTTGAACTGTTCAATGTCTTTAAGATCCCTCACCAGTAACACTTTTGTTTGACTGAACAAACAGTTGAATTAATAACAATTTTATTGTTTATGACAACACAGAGAGCAACAAACTGTGATCTTGTTCCGGCAGTGTAATAGACCAGGTTGTTTTTAAAACTAAGGGGTAGTGATGTCATTTTCAATATAAATTGTACTTTTTTATATTACCACCATATTGTCCCATGGACCACCTTATGTTCCATAGTGGTCCATGGGCGTGTACTAGTCTATGTGTCTTATACTTGTGAAAGATACAGCTCAAGATCATTCTAAAGCTATTCAGGAAAGGTTTCTGCGCTGTGAATGTAACTTTAGTATGGATACTTGCTCAAATCTAGTTTCAATACTAGGTTTTAATATCGATTAGTATCAGATTTGATACTTTTGACAACCTGACTATGGGGGTCCACCATAGTCTGTTAATGGAAAACACAGTAGGGTTGCCAAAATAATCACTATCCAGTTACTAATAGACTAAAACTAGAATTTAAACTAGATGCTTTTTTTCCCCCAACCATCGGCGCTTGTTCAAATGAGCATCTTCTGATTTTTTACCATCATTATGCAAAAAAAAAAAAATTTCAAACTTGGAAAATATTCTATTTCAATTATAAGTACTGGGACAACATTAACAAGAAGCCATGGAACAATGTCATTTTTGGAGGATGTTCTTTCCCCGGACTACTCTTGGACCACCCGTACTACCCCTCATCATGTGTCTAGACATCACAATTTGTCAAAGTCAGACATCGACTCGTGGGATAATTTGTCTCATTAACCATTATCACCATTAACTGTGAGGGTGTGTGTGTGTAGCATTTAGTGAAATTATTTTTCTGCTCCAGGCCAGTGGAGCAAATGAGATCTGCAGATAGCCGTACCTTCTTTATTCATTAATGGTTTTAATAAAGGTGGGGTAAGTAATAGAGCTGCAATTATTCTTTGGAATTAGTTACAATAAAAATAAATAATTGTTTTTTGATGATTTTGAATTAAAATGTCAGTAATACACAATATTTACAAATGACATGAATCCTCAGGCTTTCAGTCACCATACTTCAACTTTTGTATGAATACATTTTAACCAAATAACCTCAATATACAAGACATTTCATTTGCTATGACCATCAGCCCTATGTAGTCTATGCTCTTACTTGTTTGAAAAGGAACTCCCATCACAACTGAGTGCAGCCTTTGTGATTTGCTAATTGTGCCAAATTTTGAAGTACTACAATTTCTTCCAAAAAAACAAAACGTCCTGTCTACATAAAAACTGCCAACCCTGTAATTTAGATCTGTACAAACATGTTCTGAAATGTGGTTCTTTTAGTAGTTTGTCGGTTCATATTTCAGTTTTTCGATCATTTTTTATTATTAATTATTATTAAAACATAAATAGCAAATGCAATGCTTGTGAGAAAAAATGCTGTTCATTCAGCCCTAATGCGAGATGAACAGTTGCACAGCCCTACCTACCTATTGTAGGGCTGTATAACTGATCTGTCTCTAAAATGTGAGCATTTTAGAGATCAGCCTTGATTATATATACCAGACCAACATTTGCACTTTTTAGCATATCAGCTATTGGCCTTCAATCTCGAAGAGAGGCCGATATTTAGTATGGCCCAAACAGCAGCCTAAATAATATCATAAAGCTTTATGTGAGCACTTTACTGCACAAAATGTGACTACACTGCTTTCTTATCAAGTTTGTAGTAAAACAGGGCTGTTTTAATCAGCCCAAAAATATTGGCCATTGGTTTTAGAGATCGACCGAGTATGTTTTTTTTTTTTCTTGTCCGATGCAGATACATATGTAGAATCCAGAGGAACCGATGGATGATAAGGTCTGCCAATATTTTTGGGTTGATATGTGGGGATGATTTTGATTATTTTCCCCAAATTCTGTATTTAAAATTTTCTACAAACTCACACAAATCCCCCTGTTCTAACCACAAACCTTTAGCTGTATAGTTTTTTTGCACTGAAGTGTTCAAATAAAGTTTGTGTGTACTTTTTAGGCAGCAAGTTGGCCAAAACAGAATATTGGCCTGTGCGGGAGATTTAAGGCTGATGGCTGATGTGCTAAAAAGTGCATATACTGGCCCGATATAGCGGCATTAGCCATGAAAAAAAAAAAACATGGTCGATCTCCAGTACATTTTCATCAGCAGAAATTTTGCCTTAAACAAACTCTCATACTCACTGGACTAAAGTTGCAGTCGGCTCTGGCCCTCTTCACCTGCTTCCCGGCCGTGGTGCTGGCGCTGGCTCTGTTCGTCCGATCAGAGAGCCCTGCACTCGGGTTAGCCTTGGCCCTCAGCTCGTTCACCTTCTGGATGTCTTTCTGCTGGAGGGGGCTGATGGCTTCAAAGCTCCTGGGCAGCCCTGCTTTGAGTTTCTCGCGGTGGCTCATCTGCTTGGTCCCCTGTCCCGCCCGGTGCTTTATGCTCAAAGTTTTCAGAAAGGCGCTGAGCTGGTCTGGAGGACAGTTGGACAAGAGGATCTGGGTGTTGGACGGGAGGAGGCGGATTGTACACTTGCCTTCCCGGGCGAATTTGGTGAACAGTTTAAACTCTTTGACGCTGTAGCTCTGAGGGACTTTGCCGTCGTGGAGTCGGAGGATGAGCTCTTGGAACTCATTGCGTCCCAATAGGATGGAGGCCTTTCGCATGACCTGTTAGTAAAAATGATTATTTGATTTTAAGTAATATATTAATATATAGATAGATAGATCTTTTCAAACACATTACATAAGAAAAAAAGCCAATAGACAAAATAAAGTAAAAGTAACAGGCATTAATGGAGATTGTATACGATATGAAACACGTGGGTTTTTAAAAGGAGACATATTACGCTTGAGCCTGTTATATAGCTATAATCTATGACAACTCTGGATCATTATGTTATAATTTGCACATTTTAAATCTCAATATTAATCTAAAATGACTTAATAAAAAGAAACAAGTCTGCTGACTTCCACGTTAGAAAACTGAGGTGCCCTACGGGAGCTGATGTCGCCGCAAACGTTATCACAACAAAGAGCCCAGGAACTTATTGGCGCCTCCTATGGATAGCTGCACATCCTGCTAGGGAGCTGTGGATTTTTTTCATTTGTACCAAAATGACTACGAATCCTGCATGCATCATTAATTAAGAAAATAAAATTGATCAAAGTAAGTACAGAGCAATGGGTGTATGATGGTGGTGGTGAAAGAGGAGGCTGATCGGCAATATGGCGTCTTGATAAATGATTAAAGATTACTCAAACATGCACGAATCACTCCGAAAACAACTCCGAGAGGGTAAATGAGAAGGAAACAACTATAACATGTTTAATCGCTCTGAAAAGTCGATTTTGCAGAACAGGTCTGATTTAACAGTTTAGAAAATTGCAGTGAGTCAAAGTTTCTGATGTGAAGGGGGAAAGCGTTCCAGAGGGTTGAGGCAACGATGACGAAGGCTCAATCCCCCAAAGTCCAAATAAAATAATTTAAGTAATAAAGACAGGGCTGTGCAATTAAATTAATCCAGTTTTAAATCAAAATCAAGGTTTCAATATCCAAAGGCTACAGCTCGTCCTGTCAGAAAAAAATATAAAACTCCTGAACTCTTCTCCAGATCATATGCTTTTACCAAATATAATAAATCTTTTAATAAAAAAAAAAAGTTGCACAATACATAAACCTACATTGATTTCATATTATTCTTACCTTCTCATTTATCCTTATTTTTTTGTCCCTCTGAAAAAATTAGCAGCTTAAATAAATAGAGTTATGAAGAGTTACAAAATCACAGATACCCAGTGATCTGACGTCACCCTGGAAGAGAGGCGTCGCCATTAAAGCTGATCAAATCACTGACCTATACCAGAGACACATGTTGGCCTCTGGATTGACCCTTATGCCCCTGATTACAACTAAATGCTATTCTATGCCTTTGATTCCTTTCGTGATTAAATTCTTGAACTGTGCCTGAGGTTTTTTGTTCCTGAAGCCATGTGAACCATTATGACATATACTTATACAAGAGAGCAATGCAGTTTTCTGGTGCTGTAATCCACAGTCCAAAAATAAATCTAAAACCAAAGCAGCCTGGTTACATCTGTACCTGTCTGCGTGTGGTCTGTCCAGAGGAGTTGAGCTGTTCCACAGTCATGCTGCACTGCACCTGGACTCCATCCTGAGAGGACATCATGGCTGCAAATTGGGAAAAAACAGCAATACAATCATGCCAGAGGTGGGATATTTATCTAAAAAAAAATTTTTGCAAAAAAGCTAATGCAAAAGGGCAAGTCCATTTCCATTTGTCTGACACTTAAACCTTACAAACATATTTAAAAACTTACTAAAAAAATACTATCATGCTCACCTAACGCATGAGTGCATCTCAGTAGACAAATAGCAGGTCATTAATTTGCTAAGGTGTAGTTAGTAATAGTTTTGTTTTGTTAGTTGACACAGTTGAACAATATCGATTTAAATGCGAGGATCCGATGTCACGCGGGTATAAAATCTAGTCAGACGGCCACACAAAAGCTTCCCAGGCAAAACCAGCAAGACCTCTCTGTATTTTTTCATACGGATGGATAGATGCCTGGGATTCTGGGTCCCTGGCAACACAAAAGCAGCACCAAGGCCAAATGCACGTGAATTTGCCGATTTGGCTGCAGATGGGATAGAGGCGGTCTCAAATAAACAGCGCGTTAATAATTTTCCACATAAATATAAACATGTCACAATCCTCGCGCAAATAGTGAGATAATCTACATTTGTATCATTTCTCTTCTTACCTTGTCTTTTCTTTTTTTTTTGTTTAAAAGTTGAACCCTCAGCAGACACGTCCGGGTGAGGCAGCGGCTCCTCTGCAAGACGCGAAAAGCCCGATTTCAAACCGAATACACGCGCCTCCAGCCAATCACAGGGCTCGGCTTTGACCAATCACAGTAGGGTAGTTTAAACTTTCAGCCAATGAGCAACCAAGTACACGCCTTTACCCTCACTCTGACCAATCACTGCTAACGCCTACCCGGAAGTATCTCAACAGTAATAACATCTGTTCGGTCTTCGCTTTACTTAATAATTTAGGCTTAAACGTGAATGCAGACACGTTCACAGTGTTTCTGGGCTTCTATTGTCTGTATATTTACAGTCTGTGGTCTGTATATTTACAGTCTATAGTCTGTATATTTACAGTCTATGGCGCTAACGCACAGTTTAGCCAAATGATACGGCGACCCGTTAAAACATGTATTTCATTACAATACACAGGCCAAGGGCGATAAACAAAATGAACAGATGGCAGCCCCCAGATGGCAGCACTGTGCGACAATAGGCCACTTTTTAAGTTTCACCAAACTTTTTATATTCACCCACTATGACGGGATATGAGGTCCCAAAGAGCTTAACCTTGTCTTGAGTCTAGAAGTAGGCTACTTGTGTAAGACAGACTGCAAAGCTACTGTAAGGCCAAAAGTAGCTTACTGTTTTAATGGTCTACAATGGTTAGCGGTGGTTCTCATAAAAGCAGAAGATTCTCAGTTTGCTTCTCAGACCATGTGGGGCTCTGTTTGCATGTTCTCCTTATAAGCACAACACACACTACCAGTCAAAAGTCTGGACACACCTTCTCAATCAGTTTTCTTTTATGTTTACTATCTTTACTATTTTATAAACAGAAATTGTGTTGCAAAGGGAAAAAAAAGTTGAATAACACAACTAAATATTTTAGATTTTATATTCAAGTACTCGAAGCATCCACCCTTTGCTTTGTCGGCAGAGCTGCAAACCCTTGTCCTTCTCTCAATGAGCTTCATGATGAAGTCTCCTGAAATGGTTCACTTCACAGCTGTGCCTCAGGGTCAAGGAAAGCCAAGAGTGCAAAGCAGTGATTAAAGCAAAGGGTGGCAATTTTCAACATTTTTAAACTAAAGATAGTTTTGAGTTATTTTGAGTTCATTTTTGTTTACTACATTCCAGATGTGTCCATTCATAGTCCTGATGTCTTCAATGAGAATCTACAATGTAAATAGCCACGGAAATAAAGGAGAAACAAAAAAAGTGTGTCCAAACTTTTGACTGGTGGTGTAGGCTCTCTTGTCATGGGTAGGTCAAATGCACAGAACTAATTTTCCTGCAGGGACACTGTAGGTGAACCATCTTTGACCCCTGCTCCAACCAGCTTATACTAGGTCTACTGGTGTTGTTGGGCAAGACACGTCACCTACCTCAAATCTGCCATTTCCCCCATAAATAATCCTCATGTTATGTGTGACTGGTGGAGGTTAGAGAGGCTGTATCCTCATCTCTGTCAGGGCAGCTGTGGCAACAACATAAATAGTAATGGGTAGTGGGAATGGGTGAATAGGTTGCGTTCATGTTCATAATTGCAAATGGAGGGCAGAGGGGTGTAAAACTCTGGGAGATTCAGTGTTTTTGAAAGAAATATCCAAACTTATGGACCACAGATGCTGAATCGTATCATTACTTATTCAGGACTGGCTCCATAAACTTGTTTTATGGCTACAGCTACATCTTTGGGGTTGAATAATGACACCATTTTCTGAAGCTGCTGTGAAAACATGATTTCACTTCTGTTTATTTAAGCAGACAAACTTTGTGTCAGTTTTTGTTTCATGTGGTTAGGCCCAGTAACTACAGAGATATTAACCATGAACCAGGTCAACAAATCTGCAGTCTGACCTTTCCTCCAGCTCGGTTTCTAGAGATTTTAAAATGTTGTGATGTCACATGAGCACGACCTGCTTTGAGTGTTGAAAACCTACTATTGTTATGATGACCTACAACTTTATAAGTCACAATATTATCTGTAGCAACATTCGCCACCAGCCAAAAGTTTGGACACACTTTTTCATTTTTTATTTTTTATATTTTTTTATTTTCATGACTATTAAGATTCTCACTGAAGGTGTCAAAACTATGAATGAACATATATGAAATGTAGTAAACAAAAAATAAACTCAAAATAACTCAAACTTGTATTAGATTTAAAAAAAAACTAGATACCCTTTGTTTTGATCACTGGTTTTGGTAGAATGGTTGTCCTCTGATCCAAAGGCTGGTGGTATGAATCCCACTCTTGACATAAAAAAAAGTCCGATCCACTGACTTACAGGCTGGTGGTGCGACTCCTGCTCCCACAGATGAATACTGCCATTGTGTCCTTGGACAAGACACTTAACCCACCTCGCCCCCAGTGTCTGTGTACACTGGTGTGTGAATGGGTGAGTGGTTCCTTGATGTAAAGCGCTTTGAGGGTGGAAAAGTGTTATAAAAAATGTGACCGTTTACCAAAACCATTCCAGGAGACTTCATCATGAGGCTCATTGAGGCTCTTGACAAAGCAAAGGGTGACTACTTTGAGGAATCTAAATTTAAAATATAAACTATTTAACTTTTTTTTTTCATTGCTACATGAATCCATACATCTTGCTTTATATATTTGATGTATTTCGTATGTATCTAAAATGTGGAAAGCACGAAAGATAAAAGAAAAAAAAAAAAAACATTTGCATGAGAAGGTGCGTCCAAACTTTGCCTGGTAGTGTCTATCTGCCCTTTATAACTGATATTCGCTCCCGGTGCCTTGTCTCCCGCCTGAGCCCCTTGATCCTTGTTGCTAACTCTCTGTTCAGATGTGCGGTGCTAGCTCATTACGCTAAACGCGCGAATGACATTTTTGCCCTTTTTACCATTACCTCCTCATTACTTCCTCCTCTGTCACCCCACACGTCATAGGCTACTCTGGGGGTATTACCCGGAAATGTGGGTGTACGGGGACTCGCTCAGTTAAACAAAGCCCATTAAAGGTTCCTGAGGGCAGGGGGGAGGAGAGCGGAGGATCGTGGCGTGATCAATTGCTCTAGAGCCTCCAGTTCGACAAATACCATAATTAGTCATCAGCTTGGGCCTAAAGGATGCCTCCAGGTAATGACAGTTAATAAAGCAAGAGGCATTTAACCACTCGGACTTTAAGTGCACAAGTTACGCTACTCATTTCCCTCAAACATACTTAACATCATTATATTTAAGAGTTTACTAAAAATCTTGCTTATTTTATTCTTTTTTATTTTTTATTTTCATGATGTTTGGACACAGGCAGCAGATATGACATACGTCCATAACTGTTACCTAGCAACTACAATGTTAACAAGGGCTAAAACCTGCCTAAATTACACTAATACAAATGGATGACAACACTTATATTTTGTGTCAAATCAATGTTTAATGTGTAAAAAGAAAAAAAAAAGCCTTTCTTGGCCTTAAATTCTTCTTGCATTTTGGATGGAGTTTTTGGTTTTAGAACTTACAACTTCTTTTTGTATTGTTGTACTTTTTTTCTCCACTTCAACTGCCACTTGACATGGTATAAAAGTATAATAAATATTTGCCACATACTATCTTACTAAACAAAGTACTGATTACAAAAAAATATATATATTATAAAAATATGCACTTTAAGTTTAATGTGGGCAGTGATGGGGAGAATACTCTGAAAATGTATTTAGTTACAGAATAGTGAATACTGGGATCAAAATGTATTTTGGAACATATTCTGATACATGGGCCAATCATGTACTGTATTCTGAATACGCTGAATACTTTTACACTGATTTTTGTTGCTATGCATTCATTTATTTCCAATTAGAGACAAAAAAAAAAAATCACACACACAAGCACTGCAGTACTGTTTTCTTTGTTTTTCTCACTAACACAGTGCAGTTCAAAGACAACACTGCATGATGAAGGACCACCGTGTATTCCTGTGATTTTAAAAAAGTAACTGTATTCTGAATACCACCAAATGAAAAAGTAACAGTACCAGAATACAGGCACTCAAAATGAGTATTCAGAATACATACTCTCAGTACATGTATTTAGTTACTTCCCAACACTGAATGTGGGAACAGTAACACGCTACACTATTTTGTGATATGTAATATGGCTGTTAAGAACTGCGCTATTGATATTATTGTGATATTTTAATAGACTTTTTGACTCAGTAACAATAAAACAAAAACATTACATGCTTTCAATGGCTCTGTGCAACGGTAGTCAGCTAGTTCCAATCAGAGGGACACTC
This sequence comes from Periophthalmodon schlosseri, assembly GCA_000787095.1. NCBI lineage: Eukaryota > Metazoa > Chordata > Actinopteri > Gobiiformes > Gobiidae > Periophthalmodon > Periophthalmodon schlosseri. Next base: position 57,373 of record KN485370.1, on the reverse strand, counting down.
GGCCCGACCATTTCTGGTGTAATGTAACATGAGGTAACCTCTATGAGGTTTTTGTGGAGTGGCGCTAAAATCAATAAATCCTGACAGATCAGGCAGTGGAGTTAAGGTTAAATGGGGTTAAATTGGGTCAGCTCAGCTCAGTTGGTAGAGTGTGTGTCCACTGATCTGAAGGTTGGCGGTTTGAATCCCACTCTTGACATAAACATCATTGTTTGAGCGGTAAGATTCAATGACCCAGCTCCCACAAATGAATGCTGTAGTTTTGTATTTTTTTTCCTTGGGCAAGACACTTAACCCAACTCGCCCCCAGTGTCTGCATACGCTGGTGTATGAATGTTTGTGCGAATGGGTGAGTGGTTCCTTGATGTAAAGTGCTTTGAGTGCCTTGAAGGTGGAAAAGAATGTAACCTATTACCAGGAACATGACCATTTAAACACTTAACAAATTCGAGGAAAACCTCACTGGAGGACACTTCTGTCACTTCTGTATTTATAAAGGCCACTTCCTGGTTTTGCCTCTGTTAAGTTCTTATTTTGACTAAACAAATAATTAGTTTTACTTGTGAACTAGGCTCATATTTGACTTAATAATGAAAATCTTTAATAAAATCAGCTTTATTTAACAAATTCTTTTTAAAAAACACTTCATTTCTGTCAGATGGAGATATCAGTCAATATTGCGATATCAATACTTGCAATATTGTGTGCAGCCCTAATTTCTTCCTCTTTCATAAACTCCTCAGACCCACACCACCAGCCCCAGAACACCATCCTCCTCCATCCTCCGTGTGTGTGTCTCCACCTGCTGAAGCATTACATCATGTGGACCAAAATGTCAACTTTTAAAACTCCAAGGACAAGCAACTACTGTGCTTTTAAGTTTGATGGCAACAATGGTGCTTTTCCATTAGTGCCTGCTTTGTACTGTAAGTGCTTCAACAGATAAACATGAAACTTTTTATGACATAAGCAGCACTTTTGTGAAGGGTCTGCAGGTAGAAGTCTGTACTGAAGTAAATAAGAAAAAAGAACATACAAAAAATGTTCCTTCTTAAAGGCGCTGTACTTGATTTTTACTGTCCTAAAAACATGAAAAAGCAGAACTGGTTAGAGTTTTAGCATTTTAAACGGTTTGCAGTGGTCCAAAGTTATTCCCCACTTACCTCCTGCATTCTGAACATCCTAATTATTCACCCTGATGAGTTTATAAATGCTCTTTACAACTCCCACAGACCAAGCAGAGTTTTGCAGTGAAGGTACAGCTAACAACAACTAGCATGCTAACCGTGCACTTCCTGAATCTCGGACAATAAAAAGCTTTACAATTAGAAGCAGACAGTACACGGCGAACATATTTCAACCTCAAGAGCTGGTTATACAGTTTATCTGTATAGGGGCAAGACAAATTTTACTTAAATACATGGGGAAAATAATCAGGTACAGTGATTTTAAATAATTTCTTCGCTTAACCTCTTTGGACAGACTAGCCATTTTGTTCTGTAGAGATGCTGTAGTCTGATAGTGCTGATAGTGGGACTAACAGTATCAAGTTACGGTACACGTCGTCGTTCCAGCTGGGAAATTTGTCCTCTGCTTTTGACCCACCCTTCAAAGCCACCGGGGCAACCTGTCAGGGGCAGTGGCGCCGCAGTAAATGTGGGACTACTTCAAAAACTGCCAGAATACCCGCGTGTTAATCATTGATACAGGAACATTTAATGCCAGATCACGTGACTGCATAAGGTTTTTAGCTGTTTTGCTTCACAAAAATGGAAAACACTCCAAGGAAAAGCAAAACTGGATACTTAGGTAACACAATAGCAATTTAATAATCTGGCAACAAACTTTTATACAAACACCTGCCCCTGTTTTTAATGTTTTATATGGACTTGTTTACTTGTTTGTTTTGTATGATGATCAGGACTACCTTAGCAGAGAGAACATGCAAACCACTCTGCGCCGTGAGTATGTGCCTGTTCCTATATTCTTCACAACAGTGACTTTTCCAAATCCAGTGGGCAAGAATAAAATGTAGCAGAAGTTTGCATTTGAAACATTCCACGTAAAATACCGTTAAATAACTGTATTTACAGTAGTGCATTCTGGGACATTGTTGTTATGAAAACTAAGACTCGGTACGTCAGTGATGTCCCGTACATTAACACGTTTGTATTCTCAGGTTCTGTGTTGGCAGTAAACACTATCCTCTGAAGTGGTTTGGTCATGTGACTCGTTCCAAACCAAAACACTGTTATAGTCTCAAATACACCACCCGTGCTCTGTACAAATGGAATAGTACTGTAACGGGGCCTTTACAGTAGCCGTTAATTAGCTATTTTACCTGCTAGTTTCCATGTATATTTTTGTTATTTCTAGTTAGTAATTAGTTGATTTAGAATTTTCCCTATTTTTTTGTATTTAGCAAAGTACTCTTCTCGTAGTTTTGCTCCCGGTTCTTTTTGTTTCACGTCCAGGAGCCTTTAAATAACGTTCTGAGCAGCGCTTTGAGCCCGGTGCTGCTCCCTGCTGGCACACCTATGTCAGATCATTAGCTTTTTGTTAGCTTAGCGTCTTTTTTTATTTGGCCTGGTGAGTCCAGACGTCCTGTTTTCGTTCTTTATTTTGTGGAGGGATTTTTTTTTTTTGTGGGGGGGGAGGGGGTTTGGTCAAGGTTTTTTTTACTTTTCAACGGCTTTAAAAATTAGGAAGAACCAGAAAGTTAAAAAAAAAAAAAGTTATAAAAAGCGTGGGAAATATGTTTTGATCTGATTTTGGGTCATAACATAATGAAAGTGCAGTGTAGAATAAACTGGGCACCATTTCAGGACTTTGTTAAGCATTAAAATGGCTGTGTGCTTTAAAGAACAGATTATGCATTCTTGTGGCCTTAACTTCCTTTTAAACATGCTTTTGGCCACTTTGGGATAAGTATTTCACATTTTGTAACTTAAACAATGTCTGCGTAATGTTTCGAATGAGGCATTTAGGCGTTAGAGCTCCCTCTGCTGTCAGCAATGGGAATTAACGTATAGAAAATAAACAAATGAAGTCCTTATCCTCGGTGAATGCCGTGCTAATAGAGACATGCATTCATTGTGAACACAATTTGAGCACAGAATGAGTCCGGTGATGGTTGATGATCTCAAAAACTGCGCAGGAGAAGTCTGGAGTTTTACCTGTGACGCAACAATCTGAGCAAAATGTGAACAAAGCATTTTGATTATTGGTTGATTAAACGAGAGTGAATGAAACAAAATACAACTTCAGGTATGTTTTTGATGAGGGGACAACAATATAACATGGTTTAAATGTCAAAAAAGTAACATTTGCATAACGTGTTCTTTAATTCTCGTTCAAAAGCGGTGGATGATATTTGCAGACTGAATAGTTTGAATGGAGCTGAAACAGGAGAGGCCTTAAAGCACATTACTGGAAGCATAGGGCCCATTATGAGTGGTGTTAATCTGGGCTTGACCTTTCAGCATGTCCTTAAGTGGAAGATGTGTGGGCCCGGCGAGCTCTGGGGTTTCATTTGGCTCACATTAGCCAGGCCAGGGTTCTGACAGTTATTGTGTTTTTGTGGGAAGAGAATAGTTTTATCCTAATGCCCAGAGCAGACAGATGTAATGATTTTATGCTACAGTGCGAGTACGGGCATACATACAAAACACGTAAATGTGGAAATAATAATAGTAATAATAATGGAAGGGCAAATTGCAGCTCATTTAAAATTCTAATTGTGTTTCTGAGGCATCATGTTGCTTTATAGTAGCTTTATATGTCAAGATCTTTACAAGACATGAAAAACACTGAGAAACAACAATTTTTTTGTGATTTTTTGTGATATTAGAGACAATACAAACAATAAAAGACACTAGACATTTGAGGGAACAGGGAGCGTTTACATCCAGGTTTGAAGGGGTGACAGGACAATAAGAATGGCGTCTGTTTTTATATGGGAGTGTAAGTGTGTGTGCGTGTGTGCGTGTGTGTGTGTGTGTGTGTGTGTATAGGTAGGCAAGTAATAAAACAGAAAAAGAAATAAGGAGAAAAGGGCAGAAAATTTAAAAAGAAGAGAAAAAATAAATAATTTTGTGGGTTTTTCTTTTCTTTTTTAAAAAATATACTCCCTTTTCTCCTTCCTTCCCTCTCCTACCTCTGCCCCTTTTTTTTCTCTGAACACCAAATTATAACATAAACTATTTGTCCATCATGTCTAATGTTTCGTAATTAAGTCTAAATCAGCATTACAATTGTTACCGGCAAGAGCAATATTTGATTTGAAAATATTTACTTCGGAAAATCGAAATCTCACTTATGGTTCCTTTCATTTATTTGAAAAAACAAATTCTGCTTATGGATGAGTCGTGAATTTTCTTTTTGTTTAATATTTATGGGCTTTAATTTTTTTTTTCTGCAATGAAAATGTGAAATATTAATGACATTTGAATATTTAGCGCTGTGAGAGTCAGACAGGTGATCATAAACTGCACTCACATAGAACAGACTGTTTGCCTAACATTAGTCTAATAACCATTGTGTCATTTTAGGCCTTGTTTACAGTACAGTTGCTAGGTAACAGGTATGGAATTACTAGAAAAGGAAGTAAAATAATAGATTTTTAGTGAAGTCTTAAATATAATGATGTTAAAAATGAATAGTCTGAATGAATAGCACTTGAAGGCACTTACCAGAACCCTGTCAGAACTGAAGAAGCTACTTGGATGAGTGGCAAAATGTATTCACTCTTGAACTTCTGTCCAGCTGACGGAGTAACATGTTTTTTTTAGTACTGACCGTATCTGGACGACTTCTATCTCCATAGTTGTCAGGTTTGATTTGGATTTTATTAGGCTACAGTCTCTAACATGCGTC
>KN485370.1:0-52396 GCA_000787095.1 Periophthalmodon schlosseri | reverse complement strand
GCTAGCTTCTGTACCACAACCTCCTTTGTGCCAAGACGAGCCCAACGCAAGAATAATCAGCATATGGTCTTTACAACCACTTTCTTTTGTACAGTACAAGAAACACTAGCCACCCAATCCATCAGTGTCAGGAAATAGTCTGTTCCATTTGTTCTCTGCCCACGTAATTAGACATGAACACAGGGGGTGCTGAAAGTGCATTGTGCGTCGTGTCGCGGTCTATGTCCTGTGTCGCATTCGGACATGTTTTATTCATGGAGGTTATTTATGTGGCAGTGGGATTGGTAATATTAAGGTGCAAGGAGCTGATCAGTGATTGGCTTTGGCTGTCAGCTTTTATGTGGTTTACAGCAAAAGACTTAAAGAGGGGGTATTCGAGCCCTCGCTACAGATAGCAGTTTGATCTTATCCAAAGCTCAGCCCACAAGTCATCACCCATGCTCCTATACAAAACCATGATACGAAACAATACACTACAACTCCACAAACCTGATGTGATGTGCAGTTAGTTTCAGTAGCGAAACAAAGGAATGAGCAAAGAGAGTGGGGACTCAGAGTGAAATTGAAACATGTTAATGTGTTGTTTTCGGCAAATAGAGCATTTTCAAAACAATAAAAGGTCATCTAAATATGTGATATGTTGGCAGTTAATACCCCATGAAAGTGTAATACCCGAATGTAAGACCGCACTCACCAAATTGGCTTTTTCCGCTGTTTCTGTGAGTCACTGGAATAATTTGCCAAAAGAGATTCTAACCTGTAGTTTTCAAATGTCTGCACGTCTGGTAAAGAAGTGGCTCATCTCTAAACAAGTGTGTACACATTAGGGATGAGTGTGATTTGAATGTTCAGTAGAATGTTGAATGTGTGTGTATGTGTGTGTGTTTGCATATGTAGAGCCTTGATGAGAGTGGGAGGGGCTAAGGGGAGCTGGTAAGAGTGCATATGCTCATGTGTTTGACTGTATGTTGTTTTTAGAATAGTATTTGAACAATGTGACCCCAGGTAACATCTGTTTTAATTCATTTGTGGTCAGTGTATCTGTATACACTGAATCTGTATTTATGGCATTTCCACCAACCTGCTCAGGGACGACAGGTGTAAATTAGCATTCATGCTATAACCTGCCCTGGGGGAGTCCAAGGCGCAGCCAGGGGCCGGAGGGGGTCCGGTTCAGGGGTCACAGAATCTCATCTCTGCTGTTTGCAGATGATGAAGTGTAGCAAGTGAATTCCAGATTACTGTTAAAGATTGGACCCATCTGCACTGACACTGTTGCAAAATCCAGTTTGAAAGTAGATCTGAACGATACTTCCTGGTCTTAGCCATTTAGAAAAAATACTCACAAATAATAAGCCAAAAAGCCATAATCAACCTTTTCAACAAAACTAAGATTAGTCTAATTTTAGTTGCACTTAAAGGTCCCTTATGCAACTTTTCTGGTGGGATTTCATCACCTGCTTGATGTTACTGCTTTGCCGGAATGTTCCACGGCATGGCATTAAACTTGTCATCTATCTTGCATTTACTGAATTGCAGGCGTTTTTATTCCTCACAGGGACTTTTGACCCATCCTTCAAAACCGCTGGAGCGACCTGTCAGGAGCAGTGTGGGGCCACAATGCTGCGCCCGGGGCCCATCTCCAGATCCTGAGCTAGGCTTGGTCAGGGCCACCTTAGCTGGAGGTTTTTTATTTATTGTGCATGCTGTGGGTTGATGGTTACCTGGCAAATCCAGAATGATCTTTGTATTTTTTTTATACATATAGAGATTGATATCCGCCTGGTCCTGTGTCCTCCGTTGTGTCTCAATCCCGATCAATTTTTTTCAGTGACACATGTGAAACGAAGGAGCTCATTGGTCACCTATGATTTACAAATAAAATCAAATTTCGCTCACCTCAGAAATCTGCAATGTTTTTCACCCCATCCCCCATATGGACAAACCATGGACAGTAGCTCAGTTGGTAGAGCATTGGACCACTGATCCAAAAATTGCCAGTTCAAATCCTGCTCTCAATGTAAACATCACTGGTTGAGCGGTTAGATCCACTGACCCACAGGTTGGCCACAGGGAATGCTGTAAACATCACTGGTTGAGCGGTTAGATCCACTGACCCACAGGTTGGCCACAGATGAATGCTGTCATTGTGTCCCTTAACCCACCTCGCCCCCAGTGTCTGTGTACACTGGTGTATGAATGTGTGTGTGTGAATGGGTGAGTGGTTCCTTGATGTAAAGCACTTTGAGTGCCTTGAAGGTGGAAAAGTGCTATATAAAAATGTGATCATTTACCATTTACCATTCATGTCCCTGATTGGCTAATCCACCTGTCAATCACGCCCATTTGAAAACAGGTAGATTCAGCGGTGACCAGACTCACATCTTCGTGAAGTATTGTAGAAGTGTGTATTCTGGATTCCAGGCAAGGTCGGTGGGGAAATTGAAGAAAACCCACCCAGAAATGTGGAGAAACATTCAAACTCGGCATAGAAACCCAGAGCCATATTTGAAGATATCCCACAGAGACTTAGAAGTATGATCAGCCTCAGTTCTAAAGTTGTGAATGCAGAACTGACAGGACTGACAGCTGTTACTGAAGTGAGCGGCTCCACTGTGTGCGGCACTTATCACCAAGAACATTCACGTGAAACTCTCCAAAACCATTCTCTCTTTTTATATTTGTATTGTAGATAAGATACACCCACTGTTGGGAGGTAACTGCATACATGTACTGAGAATATGTAACTGTATTTCGGTACAGCTACTTTTTCATTTGGTGGTATTCAGAATACAGTTACTTTACTAAAATCAAAGGAATACATTTTTATATTTGATCCATAGACTGTATAAAGAAGTGGACTAAGTGAGTGTGACGTCACCCATAGCGTTTGGCTCCAGTCAAATGAAGCTCATTGAGGCTAGAGCAGTTATAGGGGTGAATCTGGAGCCAAGTTCCATATTTGAAATTCCGACCTCAGGGAAAGAAGGCACCTGATTTGTCTCTTATTAATGTTCATCTCTTCAATTATAGACACAATAGTGAAATAAAAATACCAGGATCACATAGAGCGGGTTAATAGGCTCATTTTAAAACGAAATGACGAGCCTGACAGCAGCAGTTACAGAGAGAGGGGTGACAGTTTTCCAATGTAAAGTGAATTGGAGCCAGAGTCGATGGAGCTTGAAGCGCGCACATAATCACTTCCTGTTCGGAACGCGGCGGCTAGCAGGTTAGCTATGTCCATTTATATATACAGTCTATGCTTCCAACTATTCAGTCTTAGAGAAAAAAAACCACAGCTGTTGTAGTGTCCAATTAGTGACAGGAAATGTATAGCTAATTATGAAACAAATATAAAGTTTTTTTTTTATCCTATGTTGCACTTGTATCCTGTATCATTTAAATGCAAGTCAATGTAAAAGTATTCTAAGTAGTCAGAACACAGTACTCTGATTGGACCATGTATCAGAATACGTTACAAAATACATTTTAATGCAAGTATTCAGTATTCTGTGACTAAATACATTTTCAAAGTATTCTTCCCGATACAACACAAAGCAGTTATGTCTGAAATAAGTAATGTGTCAAATACCACATGGGACTTTTTTTCCAATTTGTCTGGGAACGCGCTCCAAGTCTCATGAAACCACTTTACACACAAAATTTGACACACTGGAAGTCATATCCACTTCCATTTGGAGAGCTGTGTTTTGGCCCTCGCGCTGAGAGATACAGGGCTTTTCGAGACGGGGTTCTGTGGCGTAATGAGGCTATATGAGTCAGTGTAACGTACAGCCAGACAAAGGTTTTATTTGGTTAGTTTTATTCTCAGAGGAAATACGGCAAATGTGAAAGAATGAAAGCTAGAGAAATAAAGACGTATTGGATTTTTAAGGATTTTTTTCAGAGTTCACAGAGTTCAGTTGCGGATGCATTCAAAAGTTATGGAGAGAAGTAGATGTTAAAGGGCCCATATTACGCTATTTTCTGATCTAACTAGAACTAGCTCTGTTTGGAAGACAATAAAAATCAATTTCTGTTGATGAAGAGAGTCTTTAGGGATGTTATAGAACAGTCTTTTCTTTTGAGACTTGATACGGCCCACAGCACAGCGAGCAGACAGCGCCTTCTGTCCTCAAAATGGCATCGAATATGTGGTGTCACTTTGGACCTATGAATAAATAACGTTTGCTTTGATTTGAATTGGCAAAGCGGAATTGTCAGAACCATCATAGACCTTTGACGCTCCCATAATAACCAGGTTAATATATTGATAGCGCCTGGCTGCTTTGAGTCTAGTCTCCGGTAGTGATGGGACTTTCGGCTCTTTTATGGGATCGGAATCATTTCAAAGAGCCGTTTAAAGGGCTGACTCTTTTACTGTTTAGCTCTTGTGCTCTGCTTCTGTGCTGGCCCTTTTGTCGGTTCAGTGTTAATCAGGGTAAAAATGCAAAGAAAAACATTTGTCTCTTTTAAAATTGAGATCCGGATCCAACCGTTCACATTAAGGAACCGTTCAAAAGAGCTGACTCGATCATGGACGTCACTTCACTAGACTTTAGTGGTGACTGCTGATGTCTGTAAATAATTGCGGTCAATGAATGTGAAGCGCAGTGAAGACAGAGCACTCGTGGGGCTGGAGCTGTTTTAGTAACTGATTCATTAGCTACAGCGCTGGACATAGACGACTGCACACGTCCCAAACTCTTTTAATTGGCTCCAGGCATCACAACAACATAAGGCACTGAAGACATGGAAAATTTGAAAGAAATCTGTATTCAACAAGTACAGTTTATTCCCCATGTGACACTATGCCTCACCACTCACACTGAAAATCTGTACTCAAGTAAAAGTACAGTTACAAGTATTGCATCCAAACTTGTACTTCAAGGAACCGTGCGTAAGATTCTTATTTTAAATTCCATGAATTTGACTTATCTGTGTCCCTAAATACAAGGTAAACATGTTCAAAACAAATATAGCACTGGCAACATGGCAACATAGTCACAGTGCTGATTTATTCTTCTATTCTGAGAATAATGCCATGCTGTGCTGTGGCTGACTGAGCCCTCCCCTGGAAAAGTTACAGTTTGTCTTTAATTGCTGAGGATTGGTTATAGCTTACGTAAAACGATTACTTTCTAGGCTTTGCTACCAAACAATATTTCCGTCAAAACTGGCACCAAGGCTAACCATTCCCAGAAGCTGAAAATGAATTCTTCAAATAACAGTCCACGGAATCACACCTTTGATAGAAAATAACAAGAGCCTCAAAGTGCGCCCCCTGGCTGGTACACCGAGTACACTAGGCCTGGATTTCACTTTATTATCTTTGACAATTGCCTCCTACGCAGCGAAATATGAGGGGTGCATAAATGTAATGTCTATGGAATTTGAAACTTGGAACTCAGTCAATTCTGCAGAAAATCTGATTTAGAGATTTTTGTTTCAATGAAAAAGTGATAACCAATTATTGCACACAGGGAGATCCATGTGAGACAGGGTCATATGCAATAAACGAGTCTGGCGTTAATATAGAATGACAAAAATCCATTGGAACCACCAGAACTCATGAATAACTGGCTCTGTGCACAACACAACATCAATAAATCCTGACAGATCAGGCAGTGGAGCTGCAGGTGAATGTCACTGACAACATGTTAAACACTTAACAAATGAAACAGGTACGTCTTTGTGTATTAGGGCTAATGCTAATCCTAATTTAAATAAAGCCACTGACTGAAATAAAATAATCTACACCTAAAAATAATTGGATTGTCCTTACAACAAATTTAATTTTGTTGTTATGTTACATTTAACGTTCTAATCACAGACTGTATATATAAATGGACATAGCTAACCTGCTAGCCGCCACGTTCCAAATAGGAAGTGAGCATGAGTGCACTTCTGGCTCCACTGACTCCAATTCACTTTGTATTGAGAAACTATTGCCGCTCTCTGCTGTCAAACTCATCATTTTGGTCTTAAAATATCTGTATTAACCCACTCTACATGGTCCTGGTATTTTAATTTCACTATTGTGTCCAACTCAAGATATGAACATTAATAACAGACAAATCATGCGCCTTCTTTCCTCGAGGTCGCTCCTACTAGCTTTAGCAACAAGTTTGATTGACCCATTCCAGTGCAGGCCTGAAGGGGCGCTACCTTCAACAGTCTCGCTCCAGATTAGCTCTTTGGTTGCTATGATACTCTCGGCCTGTTCAAAATGAAGTGGGGGGAAATGAAGATACATGGCAGATGAGACAATGTCTGTTACCTGCTTGTCTCCATGGAGATGTTAGAATATTCCACACTATGGCATTAAACATACCAATGCTGCATTCATTCAGTTATAAGAGTTTTTTTTATCGCTAAGAAATACCTTGAAAAACATTATTCTAAACTGCGAGCATGGTCTCCTTTCCACAGATCTGACCAGTAACTTGGCCTGGTGGAATTACGGACTTGTCTCCATGGTGATAGCCAAGTTTAAGAATGCAAGTGTAAGTATTTTGTGTTGGTATTTTTTTTGAGAAATACAAACACCCATAATAAAATGAATGCTATAGGTAGATACATTTTCTGCCATAGTGTGAAACATTTAAGGTGAAGCAATTTAAGCTCCATGGAGACAAGAACAGGTAAAGAGTGCACCTTTAAAGCTGAAGTACTGCGTGAGGAAGTTACAGATGTCACCTTTGTCTCCTAAATGAATCTCCACAGTCTGATGAAAGTCTGTGTGATCTTGAACCTGGTCTCTCCCTCTTCCTGGGGCTGTTGTGGTGAATCTGCTGCAATGAACACAAACACACTGACAACTGCTTCTCCCCACTGACACAGGAACATGATAAAATGTCCAATATCTCTAATGTTCTCCTCTAATGTGTATATGCTCCCAACCGACTCCTCCAGCCCAACTCACAGCTGGGCAGGCCTGAAGAAACATCAACATACACATTCTGTTCCACAATTATTTCAGGGCTGAGCTTTGAATAATGCAGATTTCATTTATTTTACTAGCCTGGCAAGCAAGCGCCTCCTACTTTCATTTCGGCATGGGAGGACTTCTTCTCTAACTCAATTGTTCCCTCAGGATTGTCGGCCATAAATTCAGTTAATCTGCAGCAAGCAATTTTCACACAGAAGAATACGAATGTGTCCTATATCCTACTCAGTTTCAGTTTCAGTTTCCTGCACAGTGTGTATGATGGTGCGTAGGTGTGAACTCAGAACATTAAAATCCATCAAAAAACAGTTGAGTTGAACAAAATTTACGGGGGACCAAACACGGAAATTCCACCCACAGTCAAAATGCGAGCAGAGGTGCTAAACTTGACAGTGCCTGGATGACTAAAAAGGGAAAGTGAGGGGGAGGAGGTGTGGATAGATGAGGACTAAAGGGAAGAGTGTGTGTGTGGGGGGGAAGGCAGGGTCTGGAGGAATAAAGGGGAGAGTGAGGGGGAGGAGGGGCGGATTGAGTTGGACTGAAGGGAAGAGTAAGGAGAAAGGAGGGGTGGGGTCTGGAGGACTAAAGGGAAGAGTGAGGGGGAGGGATGGTGGACTGAGGAGGACTAAAGGGGAGAGTGAGGGGGGAGGAGATGCGGGGTCTAGAGGACCAAAGGGGAGCGTGAGAGGGGAGCAGTGGTGGACTGAGAAGGACTAAAGGGGAGAATGAGGGGGGAGGAGGGGCGGATTGAGTTGGACTAAGGGGAAGAGTAAAGAGAGAAGAGGGGTGGGGTCTGGAGGAATAAAGGGGAGAGTGAGGGGGGAGGAGTGGTGGACTGAGGAGGACTAAAGGGGAGACTGAGTGAGGAGGAGAGGCGGGGTCTGGAGGACTGAAGGGGAGAGTAAGGGGGAGGGAGGGGTGGATTGAGGTGGACTAAAGGGAAGAGTAAGGAGAAAGGAGGGGTGGGGTCTGGAGGGGAAGGGATGGTGGACTGAGGAGGACTAAAGGGGAGACTGAGTGAGGAGGAGAGGCGGGGTCTGGAGGACTGAAGGGGAGAGTAAGGGGGAGGGAGGGGTGGATTGAGGTGGACTAAAGGGAAGAGTAAGGAGATAGGACAGGTGGGGTCTGGAGGGGCAGACTTCAGAAGACTAAACGGGAGGGTGATGGGAGAAGAAGGGACAGCGTCTGGAGGACTAAAGGAGGGGAGGGTGAAGGGTGAGAAGGGGTGGGTTGAGGAGTACTAAAAGGGAGAGTGAGAAGGGGGAGGGGCAGGATACATAGGACAAAAGGGATGAGAAATGGGGAGAAGGGCCGGGGTCTGGAGGACTAAAGGGGAAAGTGAGGGGGGAGGAGGGGAGGATACATCCACAAATCTGCAAATGTACCTAGTCTAAAATGGCAAAACAGGAACAGTCGACAATGCCATTATAACACCATGTAAAAAGTTGATTTCGTGTCTAGTCCCACGTTGCATTATAACACCATGTAAAAAGTTGATTCACGTTAATGTTTTAAAATATTGCAGTCCTGTGTGCTGTGTTCAGTCATGTAATTGTTAAACTTTGAGTCTGAACTGTCTTTGAGAGCTTGTGTTTTCACTACAGGCTTCATTTATCACCGCGCTCTGCACTGCACCAGCGTGAAGTGGGCGGCAAGAGTTATGGAGCATTTACTATTGCATTGTACTGAGCTTTGGTAAATTTTGTGTCAAATTTTATGCTAATCATCATTTTATTAAAAGATGTTTGGATATGATATGGTTGCTTTCAATGCAATTTATATAAAGAGATGCGCTGACAGGCTTATGGGAAATAAAGTTCAAACCTGAGGTGGCAGTTCTAACACTTACACCTCTCCTTTCCTTCACAGTCAGAATCAGAAAAAAGTTTTATTGTCAGTAAACAAAATTCACAAACTAGGAAATGAATAATGAATAATAGATTAGACTGAATAAAAATACAAAAAATCAAATATTCTTGTTTAGGGCAGCAACTAACGATTACTTTTGCGGTCGACTGGTCAGTGATTAACTTTGCGATTAGTTGAATAGATTGATTGAGACTTTTTAAACACATTATCACCCAAATAAAGATTGAAATATGCTGACTGAAGGCTTCTACATAGAGAATATTTAAGAACAAAGTGTATTATTTATAAAAAATATGAAAATCATACATTATTATTATTTTTTTGACAAATTGATTTAATAATGCCACTGTTGTTATTATAAAAGGTCGTTTTATGTGTTGATGAGTCTCCATAGTCTAGAAAACGATTACAATGATCAAAGTACAAATAGTCAGTTGATCTTTCCAGCCCTCTTTTTTCTCTTGCTGTCTCACTTTGACTTGCAGCTCCTTCATTATAACCATGACCTGGAACTACCTGAAGAACTGCTTTTCATTCATTTCCTCTGATGGTCTGTGTTAGCCTATAGGGAATTATGGGCAGTCCATTTCAGAAGCAACACCACAAAACGGATCGTAGTTTGCTCCGCGGTCAGGTAGCTCCTGTTTGTTTCCCATGCGTCACTGACATAAGCAAACCCGATTCACAGGCTCGGAGTTCGGCCTGAGACTCAGGAGAGGGAGCTGTGACCAGACTGTGAAATCTTCTGTGCTATAACCAGCTAAGGTAGTGCTGACCAAGCCTAGCTCAACGGATTAATTATTCTCCTGTATCTTTTTATTTATGATTATTACTGTTTCTTTTTTATGTATATATTCTGTGTATACATAGATGAGATGGGTCCCCTACACTGCTCCCGTCCAGCGGCATTGAAGGACGGGTCTAATGCAGAACACGGATTTTCCTATGGGGAAAATAAAGTGTACCTTTACCTTAAAGTACAGATAGAACCAATATGGATCCCATGCCACTTTTTCCTCAACAGTAAACAGTATGTATTCTAAAGGCTAATACCACATCCAAGTTCTAATGTATTTTCTTCAAGTACCACAAATCCTGCAAACATTTGTGAACTTTATAAAATGGAAAGGGAGGTTAGATATTGACCGTTTAGCCTATTACTCATTGCCAAATATAATAAACATATGAACAAGAACCTTATATGCACTGTCTACCAACAATAAAATGTATGTTTTTTTATTTTTTATTACTCATCAAAATGAATGAGATAGAATGTTTATATCTTATACCAGGTTGTGTGCGCAGCAATTCTAAATACGTCACTTCTGGAAAGGTCCTCAGGAAAGTTTTATGGGTGCTGTCGACATAGAACACTTTCAAACTTGCTCTTCCTCCATATTTAGATTGACCATCACGCTCCACAATGTCTCCAGGTCTTTTCTCTGCAGCAAATGTTTTAACAATGTTTTTAAGTAATTTTGTATTATTCCTTTTAGCCATATTCCATAGAAGTGTTTGGCCCTGACTGACCAACGGAGCGTGTGGGAAGAGGCCATGCACTTCACCCACACAGTGAGCGCTAATGGCTATATCACTACGTATATAATATTTCATAGAAGTACTTAAAAATCCTTGAAAAGGGTGTGCCTCAGGGCTTTGGGTTAGGTCTCTGAACGTCACAAGATGCCCTTGAACTTATGTAAGAACGTATGTTAGATTGGGGGGAGGGCATACTCTACATAAAGCAATAAAACTACAATTAAAAAATTAAACAACATACAACACATTATACAGAATCAATGAGATTTTGACCACCATTAGGGTTAATCCAGATTTTGAATAAGACTACAACAATATCATAGTAGTTCAAACTAGGAAATGACCCAATGGAGGACAAGAATGTGGGCAAAAGACTTTCTGGCACCATATAGAACACAATAACTGACTTCAAACTGCAGTGTGCAGTCTTAGCCTTCCTCCTAGAAAAGAATTTTTGAATCCACCTGGTGAAGCAGCTGATGGCAGATCTAACCCTGGATCTGGGAGGCGGGAGCGGCTCTGTACGGACTCCAGGCTCTACTGGGTCAGGAGTCTCCAATGTGTCAGGAGTCTAACTAGTAACTAGAGGCTCTACTGGATCAGGAATTAATTCATGTTCAGGAATTCCGTTGAGACCAGGAATCAGTCTGGGATCAGAGAGTTCTACGGCAGGTTTCTGATCCAGATCAGGTGGTTCAATTTTAGGGACAGCCTCAGCAGGTTGCTTCTGCAGTTCCTCTGAGAGTTCCTTAGGCTCTTCACTGTTGAGGTGCTCAGATAAAAGAAGAGCAGGTGACTCCTGGTCTCCAATGGAGTCTGGAAGCTCCTCAGTAAGTATTTGTGGAAATAGTTGACAGATTTCGTCAGCTGTGGCAATGGTGACGACCTGAAGCAGACATCTTGAGTAGGAGCTCAGATTTTGAAAAAGTTGTTTTCCTGGAAACATCTGAAAGATTTTTGCCATGATGTTTCGGACCATTTGATCCTGAAAACAATGATAAAAGTAGCACTGGTGGACCATAGAGATGTCAGATTTTTCAAGTCAAGCCATGGGCCATTCTAACGGCCAGAGAGCTCAGCTCTCTTGATGGCACACTAAAATATGAAGCATCCATGGGAGGCCTCCACAGGCTGAATATGAGATCAGGGATCACCTCCATGACCACCTCCCTCGGCTGTAATTCCTACATATTATTTTTTGTAGTAATTTAGAGCCTAAAAGTGCATACACACACTGCATACACACACTGCACACACACACTAGGACATGATAACATTTAGAAAAAGTAGATTTTTAAAAGCACTTTTTGCAGGGGAGCTAAGAAAAGTGAAGAAATCACACTCAGGGTCCTCGGGTCCCTGAGGGCCCCATCTGCTCTCGCCAACAATTACCAATTATCATGTAAAATAACTGTGAATTTTCTTCACCCTCTTGTTAAGGCGCTCAAGACCAACACACTGGTGTATGTTTTCTGTGTACATTTACTACAATTATAGTAACAATTGTTCTATTATTTAAAAAAAAATCAGATATATGTTTTAATATGACAGTAAATGAAGCATTTTTTTCTGTGATTACTTAGAATGTAGAATGTATTGGACACACGCACACACGGCTCTTCACAGATCTGACCTGTAACTTGGCCTTGTGGCGTCACCTGCTTGTCTCCGTAGACATAGATACGTTTATTGCCATACTGTGGAACATTCCAGGCAAAGTAGCAACATATCTATGGAGACAAGCAGGTGATGGACGGTCCATCAGAAAAGTTACATAATGAACTTTTAAATCCACTTTTCGAGAGGACATTTAATGCACCATTTGATGCAACATTAGTGGGGTACTTAACATGTTAGACCTGCTGTGTTCAGATATGTGGAGTGTATCACAGTCCTCAGTCTGTGTGGGAGGAGAGGATGTTGTCGCCTCTGGTTTCTCATGCAGATTGCAGCCGTGGTAACCTTGAAAGATGAACAAACATCAGGGTTATGAGTTTTAAGGATTATATTTTTTATATTCAATTTACAATAAAATCCTACTTTTGCCTCATGTCTTTTGTTTAATCCTTCTTGTTTGAGCACTAGTGTTGCACTAGTGATACAAAAATTTCAAACTCCATTTTGATACTAAGGAATAGACTCGATACTCAGTACGATTCCGATACTACAATGACAATTGTCAAAAAACACTCTTTATTTAGAATACCCCTTGAATACAACATATATGCAGCAGCGGTGCCAGGGGAAGCTTGAGGGGGCCCTAGCCTCCCCTAGAATGGCCAATTTTTGCCCAATTTTCATGGGACATTCAATCTCAACTAATGGCAACCACAGAGTGTTCAAAATGAGACTACAATGTAAAAATAATTCCATGTTAGGTTTTATAACACACTACAGGGGCTAACTACATTTAAACTTGTTTAAAACAGCAACGTAAACATGGTAGGGGGAGGGGGTTCGCTCGAATCCATAAAAGTCTCTAAGTTAATATGTTAAGTGAGCGCCCCCACTGAAGAACGTAGCACCCCCATAGCTCCTCCAACCGAAAATTTCTGGAGCTGCCCCTGCATATATGTTAACATTAAAAATCATGTTTATTTAAATTTCATTACAAACCCAAAAATCTAATAAAACTTACATTGATCAATAAGAGGACATTTTTTTGCCTTATCGCTCAGTCCTAGCAGTACAAATACGACCATGCAGAGAAGCAAAGCCCTTGATGAGTATGTGTTCTACTGTGCAGGCAGCAGCAGGAGGAGCGCTGTCATTGGTCAGAACATCTGGGGATCACCTGAGGAGATGGACCAGTGCTGCGGGGGCAGAGGAGCGCGCCCGGTGGCGTAGATGCATAGATTATAAGTGACAATAAAGGCATCCACCTAGAATCCTACGCCAAATCACATCTCCCCTCACCACAGACGCAGTAGTACAGGTTTACGCGGGGCTGGCGTCATCGGGGGCGGCGGGGGAGAGGAGCAGAGCCGTACGAGACAAACTCCCAGATTCAATTGTTAATATGACGCATCGGCAGTAATGTAGAGCGAGGGAGATGTGGCAGGTGTGTTGAGAGATTGACATTCGAGGAGAAACAACAAAAGGTGTTTTTTAGTTTGTGTCAGAATTACACTGAAAAAGAGAAATTATGCTTTTTGTATTGAGTAAGAAGCCATCACCAGTGTTGGGAAGTAACTAACTATATGTGCCAAGATCACATATTCACAATACTCATTTGACAGTTACTTTTTCTTTTGGTGAGATTTAGAAAACAGTTACTTTTCTAAAATCAAAGGAATACATTGTAGTACTTGATCACACAATTTAAACTTCAAACTGCTCATAAACAGTAAGAAAAATAGAAAACACTGCTCTTGTTTTGACTGCGCGTGAGATTTTTCCTTCTCCAAATAGTTACAGGAAATGCAGAACAAACGTTAAGATGTTTTTAATCCTATGTTGCGTCTTTACCATAGACTGGATAAAGAAGTGAGTGTGACGTCACCCACAGCGTTCGGCTCCAGTCAAATGAAGCTCGTCGAGGCTGGAGCGGTTATAGGGGCCAATTTGGAGCCGAGTTTCATATTTGGAATTCTGACCGCGAGTATCATAGCAACCAAAGAGCCAATCTGTCAATCAAACCTGTTGCTAAGGCTAGTGGAGCGACCTCAGGGAAAGAAGGCACCTGTTTGTTTGTTATTAATGTTCATATCTTATCATACCAGGATCATGTAGAGCGGCTTAATATGAACATTTTAAGACCAAAATGACGAGCCTGACACTATACTAGTGATGTGCCAAAGGGTTTGTGAGAGCTAGGAACAAGTTAGTTAGATACACTTTCCTTTCTCTGTTTGAAAATCCAGTAATGAAACTTTAATTGTAGAAACCTGCAGAAGTAATTCCCTGCTCCGTTCCCTGCCTTTTCAATGTTGCAAACAATGGGTTTTCACATGTAAAAAGATAAAACAGAATAACTCATCTGGCCCAGTCTGCAAAATATCTCTCCCATCATCTTACTATAACCATTTTTCTTTGCCACTGTGAATTAAAAACTCCGCTACACCTGGTGCTAAGCCTCATTAAAGGTAAGGTTTTATCAAGTGGGACAGCTGGTATAAAATGAGTATTCAAATCATAGCAAGATGACAGAGAGTTTGCAGTCAGGACCAATTACTGCAGTCCCACGTTATACACTCACACAGATATGAGAAGAAAATCAAAATGTTCTTATACCAGGAACTCTAGTATAAAATCAATATTCAAATCCGTGCTAACTCTGAGGTGGAAGTGGGCGCGCTTCAGTAAAAGCTTTGTTCCTTCAGCCATCACTGCTCTCAACAGCCTGTAATCCAGATCCTCATAAACGTGTGTGTGTGTGTGTGTGTGTGTGTGTGTGTGTGTGTGTGTCGTTCTGTGTCCATTTGCCTTTATTGTTAGTATCTGTGTGGTTTCTTTTGACAGAGGAAAAAGAATTTCCCCTTGGGGACAATAAAGGTCTATCTGTCTATCCAGTCTAAACTTAGTAAGTTTACTCATAATGCTCCTATAGGCGTCCACAAGGACTAAGACTAAAATAGAACTGAACCAGGACTAAACCCAGACTGAACCAGGACTAAATCAGAACATTGCAGTCAAATGAAGAGAGCTTAGAAATATTTTATTTTTGTTGTTTTTATAGACTTTGTGCTTGTGTGTGTCCCAGTGGTGACACATGCTCATACAGCGTACAGTCAGCAGAGGTTATCTTAAGCCCATATAGCACTGACTTGGTTATAATATTACACAGTATAAGTATTTTATGAAGGTAATTACAAAGTTTTGATAAAGTGTTCTTTTTACAACAGATGTGATCATTTCTGCTGTTTCCAGACATGAATGTTGTGTTCATTTTAGAAGTGTGTTTTCATTTTAGTCCAAACTAAACCTTTAATGGGACAGTTAAGTAAAGGTCAGCAGTCTGTAGTAGTGAAGTCATTTGCTGAGCACAGCTGCACTACTTGGACTATTCGTATTGTTCTACGTGATATTGTTTTGTTATAATTCATGAACATATAGACCTTTAATGTCACAGACTGCACACAAGTCATAGTGCTTTGATTCAGCTGCTAGTGATTTCACAGTTAAAGACGTTTCATTTTCAGTGCTGCTTCATCTTGTGCTTACACTTGGTCAAATAAATGATTTGTGAGTTTCAGATTTGTGTTTTGCGTCTCCTTTTTAGCCTAAAATTTGCAGTAACATTACTAGAAAAAATTTAGTAGTTATAATTTAGAGTGTTTAATTTACCACCACTAATATAAGGTTAGTTTACAGTACTAACACTGACAGAGTGACCTAAACGAAATGATAATATAAGGCTAGTGTACAGTACTAACACTGACAGAGTAACCTAAAGGCAAAGAAGTGTTACTTACACAATTATTTTAAGTAACAACGTTTTAAGAGTAATCATTGCTAAGTACTTGTTAGTTAACAGAACTTAAAACGACCTCGTGTACTAAGTGTCTGTGGGTTATTAATGTTACCTAATCTATTGTACCTGTTACTAAGGTAAATTAGAGCCATCGGTTTCCTGAGTTTTTCTTAGCAAACAATACTCTCCGGGTTTACAGTGCACTTTACAGGTGGCTCTCATTTCAAACTAAGCCTGTGTTGTTTATATGCACCGGTTTCAATCAATGGTGTTTATCGACCACAGACAGACAGGGCCAGTGATCTATGTGCGCAATAAAAAATCTGCTGAATGAGATAAAAGAGGTTACATTATTGTGTCATATTGTGGCTGTTTAAAGTGGGCTACTTTCTGCAACATGGGAACAGTAAAGAATGGAATATGGTGAAATAGCCAAGAGCACGTCTTTAGCCGCATGATGCTAACAGATGGATGCTTTGCTGTGAAAAGATAATAACAGTAGTAGTAATATTAAAAGTCCCCAGTCAATAAAGTCAATTATTAAAGCCAAAGTATGTAAAATAGACTGTAGACTTCATTTTGCTTGTGTTTATTGCTTTGAAAAACTTACAAAAACATATGTCCTCACGGTGAGCGGTGATCTCCACAAACTTGACTTACAAACTTACGTACATGGAAATGTTGTTCTTTTGGCTATAATGTTCCACAGTATTGCATAAATCTCCATGGAGAATGTTCCGAAATATGGTTTTAACTTTCTATTTCTGTGGAATCATGCAGGTGATGTGCCACCTGCAGAAATCTACATACTGCACCTTTAAGGAATTAATTTAAAGGTGCACTATGTAAGTTTTCTGGTGGAACAGGAGATGTTTTTGCTTAACCATTTCCACAGTATTGAAATGAACGTAAATATATTCATAGGGAGGCCAACCAGTTGACAGTAAGAATGAATGTTTTCAAGATATTTTGGAGAAATAAACACCTGTATGAAATGAATGCTAGATTATGACATACTGTGGAATATTCCAAGCAAAGCATCTCCATGGAGACAAGCCGGTGCCCTTCCCAACAGAAAAGTGAGTGCACCTTTAAGGAGTATATGTAGCTTTTTTGGGTAACAGTGGCAGATAAAACAGATGAAGCAGTTTTGTATTACAGTTAAAATAATTACAGATAAAGTAGTCTCCAAACAATCAAGGTAAGTGGTGGAAATGGACTATAATGAAATCGATCTCAGCAGGAGCATCGGGCTGGGTTTGAAAAACACTCACAAATTAACCAAGTAAAATGCATTTGAAACAGAACACAGCTGATATCACAGGTGGGTCTGGAGTGATTGGGAAATGTGTTGTTAGACCATTTGCACCTTAATATGAGAGCAGTTGTAAATCATTTAGTCAATAATAGTCTGAGACATGACCAATGTGTCTGGCTTGTTTTCCGCTGGGAACAAATAGTGTGGTGCTTTTTATAGTTGCCATTTTGAAATCAACATTTGACACAATACGTTACATAAGCATACACTTTTAATGTATTCTATATTATGAATTATTGACGTTTTTTCAACCACTTTTTGGACATCTGAGCTATGGCATTTCTCGATTTACAGCTTTGAAATGAAATTGGCTCTGTGCACATCAGTGGCCGGTTAGTTCCAATCAGAGGGACAGTCTGCTCATAATGTAACGTCTATGAGGTTTTTGCCGAGTTGCGCTAAAATCACTAAATCCTGACAGATCAGGCAGTGGACGGGGAGCCACAGGTGTCACTGACAACATGTTAAACACTTTACAAATGTGAGGAAAACTTCACCTCACGTCTGTTTATAAAGGTACGTCTTTGTGTGTCAGAGCTAATGCTAATTTCTGAGCCTGATAAATATTTAACGCCACTGACTGAAATAATCTAAGAATAACTGGGTCATTCTTACAATAAATTAAATTTTGTTGTTATGTTACATTTAAAGTTTTAACAGAAGTTAGCATTAGCATTAGCCCCGGCTCACAAAGACATACCTTTATAAACACAGAACTAGCCGGCTACCATTGTGCACCGAGAAACTGGATTTCTGAGAATACAAAACTGTATGATTTACATCAGACGCTGCAGTTCCAATAAGGTTAAAAGTGGTGCTATTTTAAAAGAAGTGCATGAAAAACATGGAGGCACTGTACCTGATTTTTACTGTCTTAAAAACGTTTGCAGTGGTCCAAAGTTATTCCTCACTTACCTTATGCATTCAGAACATCCTAATTATTCACGGTTATGAGTTTATAAGTGCTTTTCACAACTTTCAGAGACCAGAGTTTTGCCATCATGGTAATGCTAAAATCAATTTCCTGCACTTCTTAATTATCCACTTTAAGACCATCTAATGACATCACAAGGTAGAACTGACTGTTTTTTAGTTCTATACAAAACAAAACACTCCACATATGTTGTTGGTGAGAAGATATGGCTAAAGAAGAAAAAAATAAGTAAGTGTATTGTTTCCATGACACCTGCAGTGGAATTTGAATATATCTCATCAATTATTCACTGGTGCAAATGGAAAGTGATAAACTCCAGTCTAATGAGTCTCAAGTTGTGAGCGGAGATATTATAGCAGGTTTCATTATGGCCTTCAGAAAATAATTAACATTTACAATGCAATATTACCTTTGTCTGTAAGTTCTCACTGTGAGGCTCATAGGTTATTAAGAGTGCAATAAAGGAACCGTATGTAAAATTTTAATTTCAATTCCATAAACATGACCTATCTGTTTCAAATCAAAAATCGCTTTTACTGATAACAATTCTCATGCTGATTCATCTACAAAAACATTGTTGTAGAAAGCAGAATGCGCCTCACATGAGTCTCTCATTTGGGCTGCCAGTTTCAATGCAGAAATCCAGTTGGTTTAAACCTAAAATGCCTCTCTCTGATCTGAATGGTCACTACCTAAACCCCAGCACCTGCAGCCAAACATGAATCAGTGCTAGTGCAGCCTCTGTAGCTCAGTGAGTGAATTCTGTAGGTTCTGAGCTTTTACATGAGGCATGAACCATATACTGAGAATGAGAAAAAAACTTGTGTGTGTCCTCTAAATGCAGCTGGGTTAAACACTGGTAACCCAGGTTCAGTTGTGATTGTAGTACCTTTTCAAAACACAGCAGTGCAGGCTTCATAGGCTATGTTTGTGTTTTCTTTTATTAGCACATTCATTTATTTACCATATTTAGGCTGTCTCCCTTTTGAGAACTTAAAAGGTTCACCTCACCTTTTGATGTCACGTGGTGATATTCCAGAGAGGCTACATCGTGTTTATGTGTCAATACTACGTGTCTGGAAACCCTTTTAAGTTTGTTGGTGTATCCCAGTTCAGCTTCAGTTAGTGAGGGCTTTTCAGAGAACAGGAGCTAGCAGAGATGATCAAGAAGAATGAACTATGTCACACACATAAGAAATATGGTCCGACATGGCGGATAATCAATTCTTTCTTTCTTTATTCTTTATTTGTCAGGGACATTCATTAATCTTACAAAAGAAAAGACGACTTGTACCAGATTTAGCTACTGCTACTTTCCATGTGCAGGTCCCTGGACAGGTGAACACACATTAAATTACACATTTCATTACAATTACATTATCAAACTATCAGTTCATCATTAACATTAGCAGTTAAATACAATAAAATGTCCCCATGTCCAATACATGATGTTTCCTACAGTCCAAACCAATATAATACATTCAATACATTTGATTATCTAAAATGTACTTTTTCAAATTTCTAGTAAAATTATTCAAATCTACAGACAGTTTCAGACTGGACCTGATTCCACTGTCTGATGGTTTCAAAAGAAAAGGCTGCCTGAGCAAAGGCCGAGGATCATTTTGGAACTATGCACTTTCACTTTCACAGAGGACCGAATGGATCGGGAAGTTTTTTTCAGTGTAGGTGGAGCTGCATTATTAATGTTTTTGAATAAGTTTCTTAGATTTGAATACAAAATTAAATTGTCGAAACTGAACATTTTGTATTTACTTTTGGATGTTACAGTGGTGATAACAGGAGTTTTTTTATCGAGTGCCTTTACTGCCTGATTATAGATGGATCTGAGAGATTTGAGCACGCTCTCACTGGCCTGAAACCAGCAGGACACACAGTAAGTCATGTGTGGGATAATCGTGGCATTGAAATATGTGGAAGCGGCTTCAACTGTCAAGATGTTCCTCATGTGTCTTAGGGAAGAGATGTACCGTATTGAGTTGCAATGAAGTAACTGGGTGAAGGAAAAGCAAGGAAGGAAATGTCCTGATACCAAATCGAGATCAGTACTGACCACCAATTCAAGGATTTCATAAGATCTGTCTCTATGGCCATGTCACTCTTTACGGCTGCGGTAAATCAGGCGCGTCGTGTCTTTTGTGTGGGATTACTTTTGGCTCGAAAAAGTTGACAGTGCAACCGCAAGTTGCAAACTTTGTGATCTGCCTGTTTCTCAAGGTGGTAACTGCAGGACATAGTTTAATACTTCCAATTTGATTCGTCACTTATGAAAGAATCTCTGGAGTATGAGAAAAACCCAACTGCGGTGAGGCCAACACAGGCTTTTCAAAGAAGAGACATTTTAAGAGATGACAGCAGCAATATGAGAAAAGCCATGCATGAAATGGGAGTGTGGAGCCTGTAACGCTCACACACTTCACCTCTTAGTGCACGAGGGATTACTCTTTTCAGTGCTACCTCAACAATTATGGAGGAGAAGAGAAACGGCCTATCTGCTAAGTTCTTTTTATCAAAAAGAACTTTCACTTTATGACATCAGGGATTAAGTTGAATGAGTTCTCACAATGAGAAAGGGTTACACAGTTTGTTCAAATATTGTCTCAAAAGACAAAATAACCTCTGGGTTTGAACACTTCACCAACCTACAGTATGTGGTAATTCCCCTCCAATTGATAACAAAGTGAGAATAATAACACCATAAAAAATCTCGCAGCGCAGACACACAAAGCCAACAACATGCACCTCCAGACACATCCTCGTGGCATAGGCTAACGGCTGAGCACCACTGCTTTTTCATACTTAGTACACACTGCGTACTTAGTACACTCCTGCGCTCAGTTTGCTCACCTGTTTCCTTTAGGGAAAGCTAACCACGGGCGGGGGTAATTAAGAGCAAGTTTTGGGCCTTGGTCAATGCCTCACGTGTCGATTAAAAGGTGTTCACTGAGTGGCTTTAGCCGCGGCGATATCCCTCTACATTTGCATAAAGCTGACTTCAGTTCAACTCTGCTTTTCTCAGGTGGCTTGGATTGCGTCGCTCTCCTCTCCATTTCCTCTAGTCTCCTCCCTGCTCCAGCCTGCAGGGGAAATGAATGGGAGCTGGTCGCACAAGCTGCTCACATCGCTCTTGGTGTGAGCATGATATTACTCCCTGCCGTTGCTCGTATTCCGCTTCGTGATGCTCTCCCTGCATCGTCTTTTCTGTGCCTCATTTATCCAGGTGTGATGTGGTCTCTGGAGAGGGTGTAAGTGAGGAGGTGGGTGGCGAAGTGCTGGATGTATTGCAGTTTTTGGAGGTGGGTGGAGGGTAGACTGTACAGAAGGCTATTGCAGTAGTCGAGTCTGGAGGTGATGAATGCGTGAATGGGGATTTCTAGAGTGGGCTGAGAGAGGAAGGAGCAGAGACATGTTGTGGAGGTGGAAAAAATGTTTTGGTGATGTGGCTGATGTGAGCTGTGAATGAGAGGGTAGGGTCCATGATGCCAAGGTTGCGTACGGAGGGGGAGGGGATGTTCTGAGGAGAGGTGAGGAGAGCTTTGGGTCCGGTGATGAGGACTTCTGTTTTATTGCTGTTGAGTTTGAGGAAGTTGAGATCTATCCAGGTTTTGATGTCAGACAGGCAGTTTATGATGGAGGAAAGAATGACTGGGTTGATGGATTTGGTGGTCCATGGTGATGGATAATGCGGCCGAGGGGAAGCATGTAGAAAATGAAGAGGAGAGGAGTGAGTACTGAACCTTGAGGAACATCAGTGATGACAGGGCAGGTATGTGATTTGGAGTTATTTATGGAGACAAAGTGGCGACGATCAGAGAAGTAGGAGGAGAACCAGGAGAGTGCAGTGCCAGAGATGCCAATGGACTGTAGACGGTGGAGGAGGATGGTGTGGTCAGTGGTGTCAAATGCTGCGCTGAGGTCAAAGAGGAGGAGGATGGAGAAGGAACCAGAGTCTAGGCCATAGAGGAGGTTGCTGGTGACTTTCAGGAGGGCTGTTTCAGTGCTGTGATGGGGGCGGAGACCGATTGAGATGTGTTGAAGAGCTGAAAGTTGAGAAGGTATTGTTGGAGTTGGGTGATGAAGGCTTGTTCTAATATTTTGGAGAGGAAAAGGAGAATGGAGATGGGTCTGAAGTTGTCCAGGTTGTCAGGGTCCAGGCTGTTTTTTTTCAGAAGGGTTGTATCTGTGGCTAGTTGGAGTGTGGGAGGGACGGTGGCAGAGCTGAGGAAGGTGTTTATGACGATGTAGATGAGTGGGGTGAGAGTGGGGATGCAGGTTTTCAGGAGAGGAGACAGGAGAGGGTCCAGATGGAAGAGAAAATACTTTGGATTCAAGATACTTCAAAAGTGGTAGCCTTTATAGCTAACGCGATGCTATCCCTCATTCATCTTTCTTTCTCACATTCTAGGCAGTTGTCCAATTCCGCTTTGACATATGGACCTCATTTGCATCAATAAAAAAGAAATGGACCGTGGGAGTGAGAGCCTGTACATGTGTGTAAAACCAATAGCCCCGTTATCCTCGTGCAGCAAACCCAGACAGAGATGGATAGTGTTGGACTTCGCAAATGACCCAGTGACATTTGGATCCCCGCTCCAACATTCTTGCCCTAATACCAGAGCGAGCCTAAGATTTGATGTGAAATTTATACCGTGACCTATGAGTCAAAATGGCCGTCTTTCTGTTCATACAAGTGTCTTATTTTGATAAAAGAAAAAGTAGAATGGTTTAAAGTCTAAAGGCTCCTGTCTGATTTACATACTAATGGTTCTGTGCATTATTTAGACTTTTTGAACTACCCTCTGACAAATAAAGGGTAAATTGAAAAGAAGTTAAAGGTGCAATATATGTAACTTTTCTGAATGAATAAAAGGTCCAGCACCTGCCATACTGTGGAATATTACAGGAAAAGCAATAATTCATCTTTTGAGACAAGCAGGTAGTGGATCTTCCACCAGAAAATTTACATAGTGTGTGCAGGAGTGAGGCTTCATTAGCAAATCAAAAAAAGGTGTTAGCTGCTAGCTGGTTGGTTAGCCGTGTAGTGAAAACATTTTGAAAGCATGTCTATGGACTATATCTTTGTAGAGGTTATGCAGATGACATCACAACATTTAGAACTTTATTAGTGAGTGGCAAAGGTATATTAGTGTAATTGCCTTTTGTAAAAATAACAAATATAAAAATATATATAACAAATATAAAAGTCTACAACTTTTCTTGTTTTAGAGTCAGGTACAAACTAAATTTTTAGTTTGTACCTGACTCTGAAACAAGAAAATCAAGTCAACAGTAGAAAACTAGTTAAAGCTACACCACAGGGACACAGCAGACACACTCACATTTATCACACAGTTGTTTCTCTATAAAAAGTGCTATATAAATAAAGAGTAACCCCAGTCTCCATAGCTCCTTCCTTGTATGGACAGTGTTCAATATTGACTCATGAGCAGAGGGACATGTGACTTTGAGTGGATTACAGATGATCTCTGCACCATCACGTGACGTTTCTGAGGAAGGCTCCAGGAAGTATGCCTGGGATCCAGAATAGACACTTCTTCAGTACTTTATGAAGATGTGAGGCTGTCTTGTCACCAGTGATTTCCCCAAATGGGCGTGAGTGAGAGGTGGATTAGCGAATCGGGGACAGGCATGGTCTGTCCGTATTGGAAAAAAATAAAGGAAAAAAAATATCACGGGCTCAAAAACATGACGGATTTCTGCAGAATCAATGAACGGAGCACTAAACTCTGTTAATCTGAGGTGGGATAAATTTAATTTTACTGTATTTGTAAATCATAGGTGACCAATGAGCTCCTTCGTTTCACCTTTCACCTTCGTCACTGGACAAAAATGGATTTGATTGGATAATCACATTTGACCGGCTTGAGACACAACGGAG
The DNA here is from genome assembly GCA_000787095.1 of Periophthalmodon schlosseri. Taxonomy (NCBI): domain Eukaryota; kingdom Metazoa; phylum Chordata; class Actinopteri; order Gobiiformes; family Gobiidae; genus Periophthalmodon; species Periophthalmodon schlosseri. Next base: position 28,451 of record KN485370.1, on the reverse strand, counting down.
GACATGGGACCAGACTGTTATCAATCTGTATAAAAAAATTGGCAAACAGGAAGTAGTCGAAACATGTAAAGCAGGTAAACTCTCCTGTCTGATTAAAAGAATTGCAAATTCTAAGTTTAAAACTGAAGACAGAATGAGCTTTTACCAAAGATAGTTCTGATACAGCTCAAGATCATTCTAAAGCTGTTCAGGAAAGATTAATTTCTGTCTTGTGAGTGTGACTTTTTAGTATTGATACCTGTTCAAATGAGTATCTAGTTTCGATACTAGTTGTAGTATCGATTACTATTTGATTTTTGGTCCTTTTGACAACCCTACTCTTCCCTCGCATGTACAAAATACTTTTTACTATAGGTGATCAGTATTCTGTAACCTAAGTATTCCTCCCATTACTACATACATTACAACACAAGCCAATATTTCATCTGATGTTTTGGTATTCTTTAAGTTCAGAACTGAGGAGGCTGCAGGTTTCCCACACGAGCGCCTGGAACATTTACGTTGCTCTATCAAACACCCTGGGCAAACATCAGGTGCTAAACGGTGCTGTTAAAGTTGTGAGTGGTTATCGTGAGGCTGTAAAATAATGATAAGAAAATGTAGCCTAGCATCTGTCCCCTCATCCATCATCATAGCAGGAGACGCAGGCCAATGGAGGGGCAAACCAAAACAGATGTGAACCAACCAGAAGTGACGAGGAACAAGCTCTTTTAAATCATAACAATGTGATTTATGGAATGGGAAATTTCATGCAGTTGTTTTTGTGAACGTGTCCAACGTGTGGCTCAGGGAACGGTTTTAGCACGGTATATGATTTTAGATGGTCCTGTCATTTACTCATGTGTTTTCTGTATAAGATTCAAGTTTTAGTTTTTGATTCATGCAGTTGTTTTTGTGAACGTGTCCGACGTGTGGCTCAGGGAACGGGAAGTAATACCTATGTTCTCTAATTTAAAGGGCCCATATTACGCTGTTTTCTGATCTCTGCTATAATGTTGTTTCCTTATCAAAAAACGTACCTGGATGTTTTGTTTCATTCACAAGTTTAACACACAAATCCTGCATATTTAGGTTGAGTTCTTCTCTCAGACAGAAACACTCTGTTCCACCTTGTGATGTCATGTCATCTCTACTAAACAAAAGGTAAAAGTAGGTGTTAACTTGAAAACTACACTACATGACATCACAAGTTGGAACAGAGCATTTTGAGCTTTGGAGATGTTGACAGACGAATAATAAAGGGTTATTCAAACATGTGTGAATGAAACAAAACAGAACTCCAGGTATGTTTTGATGAAGTAACAGCATTATAACATGGCTTAAAGTTCACAAGAGTCAAGTTTGAGTAATATATGACCTTTAATTGGTTATTTATTTCAACTTTAAAGAAACACTACTTTTCTGGTGGAGGGTACGCCCCTGTCTTGTCTCCACTGAGATGTTATCGCTTTGTCTTTAATGCTTCACAGCTTGTAACACTTATATATTGTTCAAAAATACTTTGAAAAACAAGCATTTTTCCTGTGGGTGGCCCCCTTCTCCACAGATCTGACCTGCAACTTGTTCTGGTGGTGTGTGATGGAGATAAGTTTAATGCTATTTGCAGTAGAACATTCCAGAGAAAACATGAAGCTAAGCAGGTGCACTTTTGATAACTTCCAACTAAAAGACAATTTGAGTAGACTGGAAAGTTTAACACATTATTACACAGGAAATCAACTAAAATGGTGTATGGTGTAATTCATTCATACATGTTTGAGTAATCTAGTGATCTCTCTCAGGCACTATTCGTACCCTGCTTACGGTTAGCTAATATTCTACCCAATGCTCCGCCCACAAGCCTACGTCACTCATGCTCCCACACGACAATTCTCCATAAATATAGGCCTAGAATTTTCAGAACAATAAAAGGTAACATGGTGATGGAAATATGTTATGTGTTAGCAACGAATATCCCATGGAACTGTAATACCCCCTCTTTAAGAATTAGATTTGTTCTTTCTTCTGTCACAACCAATCACAACCTGCCGTCTTTTCCTCACAGTCACCTTTCAAGCCACTCTTTTAGCCAATCTCTCCTCCCCTCCTTTTTCCCTTTTTCCCTTCTTAGACCCTTTATCCGCCGCAGCAGCTGAACAATCACCTCAACACCCATCCATCTCCTTCTCTTCTTCTCTTCTTCACCTGCGGTGTCTTGGAAATGGTGGTTGTTTTATATTGTTTTTGGGGTTTTTTTCCACAGTACTCACCTACCACTACCAGTCTGCAAGGATTCTCATTTCACAAATTGCATTACTAGAGAAAGAGAGATGGTGAAAGGGGGATGAGAAAAGGTGGGAGAGTGACGTAGAGAGGGGGCGAGGGGGCGGGAGTGAAAGGGGGATGAGAAAAGGTTGGAGAGTGACGTAGAGAGAAGGAGAGAGAGAGACACTGCGAAACAAGGAGGGAGAGATTAAGAGATGGAGCGAGAGCAATAGAGGAAAAAAGGGGTGGAGAGACAGAGAGAGCGTTAGAGATCGACGGAAGAAGAGAGAGGGAGGGAAGGGGGCAGAAAGGGGGAGAGAAAGGGAGGGAGAATTAGATAGAAAGAGAGAGAGGCATGGAAAGAGAGCAAGAGGGAGCGAGAGAGAGGTAAAAAGAGTTTCCGATTGGTGCCATATATCTTGCTGGGGTCAGGGAGACTTTGCTCACGGTTATTACTTCTACTACAGGACACATACACACACAGAGTATTTCTGAAAATATACAACATCTGTCATTTGTATGGCTCATTAGGAGTCCCAAGAGGTTATAGAAATGTTATATATTATTGGTTTATTTTAACAACTGCTACGGTCACAAAAAGGTAAACATAAATAGAATCAAATATAGCTGATGAAGCAACTGGTTTGAGAAATTGCACTTAGCTACGGTGGCCTTATTTGGACATACGGGACCTTAAAGGGCTCATATTACGCTAGTTTCTGATCTATGTTATAATGTTTCCTCATCAAAACATACCTGAAGTTGTGTTTTGTTTAATTCACACATGTTTAACACACACACCCTGCATGTTAAGGCTGAGTTCTTCCCTCAAACTGAACGCTGTTCCACCTTGTGATGTCATCTGGTAATACAGGAAGCGCCCCGCTGTGTTTTTAACGCTATACGCCTTCACTAGAACCATTTGGATCATTTCAGTTTTGGAATCTCCAATCTCTAATAAACAAAAGGCAAAAGGTAGCTCTTAAGTTGAAAACTACCGCTTCATGACATCACAAGGTGGAGCAGAGCATTTTGAGTTTTGGAGATGTAGACAGATAATAAAAGGTTACTTAAATGAAACAAAACACAACTCCAGGTATGTTTTTCAGGAGGTAACAACATTTTAACTTAGCTTAAAAATCACAAGAGTCAGTTTTGTGTCATACAGGACCTTTAAGTATGACCATAGAGTTTAAAGGTGCTGTATCTGATTTTTACAGTTTAAAAAAAATGTTTTACTTTGTTACATTGAAAATCAGGTACAGTCCCATTATTTTACATACAATCCAGATTCACTTCAACACCATTATATAGCAAAACTAACCTAAAATACTGGGACGTTAACAGTAACTTGATGGCAGTATTTAGAATTTGAAGGTTCACTTTCACTACATACTACTGTTGTTCATAAGCAAGGTTTTTATTTTGTGATCTCATAAGCCTCATAACAGCTGCCACATGGCTGTTAGTCTCCCAGGGCAGCAGATGGAAGTTACTTGAAGGTATAATTTAAAGGGGTATTATGCAAAATATATTTTTTGAGCTTTCTACCATGTTATAACTGTTCCCTCATCAAAAATATGCCCGAAGAGGTTTTAGATGCCATCCATACATGTTTGAATAATTTAACGATCTCTCCTGGGCCCTATTCGAACCTTCCTTATGGTTAGCTGTAAGATTCTGTCCAATGCTCAGGCCATGAGCTTACATCACCCATGCTCCCACAAGACAATTCTCCATAAATAAATGGTCACAATTTCCGCCTTCAAGTCACGCAAAGCACTTTACATCAAGAACCCACTCACACATTCACACACACATTCACACACACATCACACACCAGTGTACGCAGACACTGGTGTATGAATGTGTGTGTGAATGTGTGAGTGGTTCCTTGATGTAAATCGCTTTGAGTTGATCTGACAGCTCAACCAATTATGTTCATGTTGACAGCAGGATTTGAACCACCAACCTTCAGATCAGTGGACAAACACACCACCAACTGAGATACTGTCGCCCAATAATGTAAATCATGGTAAACTGATTCTGTCAGCGCAATGAAAAATGAAGGAACTACTGAGCTGGAAGAGAGGTAATCATCATATTATGGTTTTCTCCACACACCTATGGTAGCCCTGTGGAGACAAATTACTGCCTGCAAACCAACTGTGGAAATACGTCAGAAAAATGTGTCACACTTAAACTGCAATTTTTGTAAGGTGTAGTGTTGCAAGGAAAAATAAAGTAAAGAATGGTCCGAGTTTACCATCCCAAAAATGTGACTTAAATGTCCTATATTATGCGAAATTGACTCTTGTGAGGTTTAAGCCATGTTAATATGTTGTTACCTCATAAAAACATAACTGGAGTTACATTTTGTTTCATCCATGTTTGAGTAAGTCTTATTAGTCTATATGTTCAAAGCTCAAAATGCTCTGTTCCAGCTTGTGATGTCATGAAGTGGTAGTTTTCAAGTTAACAGCTACATTTTACCTTTTGTGCAGTAGAGACTGTTAATTCCAGGTCTGAAATTATCCAAATGATTCTAGTGAAGGTTGGAAGGTTGGAAATAACTAAATACATGTACCGAAAAGACATGTTCTGAACACTAATTTTGAGTACCTGTATTCTGGTACAGTTACTTTTTCAGTTACTTTTCTAAAATCAAAGGAATACTTGACGGTACTTTGTCACAGAATTTTGGCTTTGAACTGCACAGTATTAGTGAGAATAAACAAAACGCAGCTCTTGTAGTGTTTGCATGTGTGATTTTTTTTTTTTTTTTTTTTTTTTAATCTAATTACACATAAGTTGCATAACAAAACAAACCAACAAAATAAAGCTGTTTGTAATTATATGTCATGTTTTTACACTATAATATAATGCAATTGTGTGTAAAAATATTCTGTAACTAAATACATTTTCAAAGTATTCTTCCCGTCACTGCCCATCTGCTATGTTCATGGTCTAGTGTGTTACTTTGCACTAACAATCACTATATCAACTTATCGTTAAATAGATGAAAGTTGGTACAATTTATTTTGGGTCTCAGTATTTATCTTGTGTATATTTTGTTTGAATAGTGAGGGGTTGTTTTTTGTTGATTTTTTTTGTAATAAGGTCAGATTTGAGCTGTAGAGTCGATCAAGTCACTTCTATGACTCATTAGTAGTACATCCTGCTATTCATCTTTTTGCACCTCAGAAAGTCTTTTCAAGTGGTTTGCTGGGATTATCTTGTATTATTGTTATTGTGTCGGTGGCAAGGCAAGTTTATTTGTATAGCACAATTCGTACACAAAGTAATTCAAGGTGCTTTACAGAATAAGAAAGACATTCAAATCACAATACAACAAAACAAAACATAAATAATCATCATAAAAGTAAGATTAAAAGAGAACAGTGGAGAATAAAAACCTTTCAGTCATATTCACAGCTAAACAGAACTGTTTTGAGCCTGGATTTAAACATTGTCAAAGTAGAGGCCTGTCTCACATCTTCAGGAAGACTGTTCCAGGTTTTAGCTGTGTAAAACTTAAACACTGATTCCTCATGTTTAGTCCTGTCTCTGGGCACCAGCAGGAGGCGGGTCCCTGAAGTCCTCAGAGTGTGAGATGGTTCATGTGGGACTAAGAGCTGCTTTAAAGTCTATTCTCTGAGCCACAGGAGCCAGTGCAGAGACCTGAGCACAGGACTTATGTGCTCGTACTTCCTGGTTCTAGTCAGGACCCGAGCAGCAGTGTTCTGGATGTACTGCAGCTGTCTAACACTCGTTTGGAGAGGCCAGTGAGCAGGACGTTACAGTTGTCTAACCTACTGGAGATAAATGCAGGGATAAGTCTCTCCAAGTCTGGTTTAAAATAGTTTCAGTATTATTGTTTATCGTGATATTTCCTGATATTTCTCTGTAGCGATATATCCTGCTGTAACATGTTTTATCGTGACAGGTCTATCATTTATTTTTCCTGCATTTGGGCTCGGGCCACTGACTGAGCAGACCAATCACAGAGCAGCGTTGTGGTTTGGGCGGAGTCAAAAGTGAAGCGCTCAAATGAAACAAAACATTTTTATACAGCACTTTGTCACCTTCAAGGCACTCAAAGCACTTTACATCAAGGAACCACTCAGCAATTCACACACCAGTGTACGCAGACACTGGGGGCGAGGCGGGTGAAGTGTCTTGCCCAAGGACACAATGACAGCATTCATCTGTGGGTGCTGAAATCACACCGCCAACTGAGCTACTGTCGGTTGTTAGGTTGAACACAATCCGCACCAAACCCGTCCTCCAAGAACAGATCATTAACGAGTGCTGGCTAAATGGAAATGGCTGTTTTTAGAAGGAAACTAATTCAAATCCTAAATGTACCACACACAAAGCCCTTGGACAGTCAGAAAATAAATTAACTTTGCCTCTAAATATTATTATGTGACTCATCATCTGAGTTTATCCACAACAACATGTCCCTTAAGGGCTACCGTAGGAGTGCGGGGAAATCAATGCTATCAATTTCTGGCCTCTGGCTAAGTCTGTCCTTCATATGTCTTAATGATTTTTTCTTTACAACACCAATCCATGCATTCTCATACATACTTGAGACCTACATATTTGTTTATGGGTAAGTCACTAAGAGATCTGGCTTTGGCTTGCACCTTACAAACAAACAAGAAAAAAACAAGATGATATAACAGCTACAAGCTTAAAGGCGCTGTACCTGATTTTTAAATCGTGAAAAACGGAACTAGTTGGTTTTAACCGATTCGCAGTGGTCCAAAGTTATCCCTCACTTACTTTATGTATTCGGAGCATCCTGATTATTTCATGGTAAAGCTAACATCAACTAGCATGCTAACCATGCACTTCCTGGTTATTGGACAATAAAGCGGCTTATACTTCGAAGGAAAAGGAAACAACTTGAAATTGAAATAAAAATGTCTGAAATGAATGTTAAACTATCCTCATTAAAGTCTTCTATAAAGGAGAGACAAAACAGTATCTAATAAGCCTAAATTTAAATGTATCTCTGTATATCTATTGGTAGTCATGATCTCATTGTAAAAATGTAACTATAATGTCCTTTATACATTATGGCCTCGTGTAAATATTTGTAATAGTTCTGGTTCATGCAGAGAGGGGCCGATAAAGGGGAGGTAAGGGGGAGCAGAAAGGAGGATAAACTTATATTTCCCCTTTTCACACAAAAAGCATTAAAGTGGAACTAAACACATAAACTCCTACGACCACATCTGAAATAGAGCTGCTAAACTGGGCAGTACCTGGAGGACTAAAGAAGAGAGTGAGGGGGGAGGAGAGCCGGAGTCTGGGGGGTTTGAGTAACAGTATGATTGGTCTAAGAGGTATCCACACTTCAAACTCCGCCCCTGCAGTCAGGTATTTGTAAACACCTGGCTGTAATCAGGTCAGTTTCTTGTTACGTCACCAACTACAAGTGGTTGCAGTGGCAGTGGCTACTGGAGGCAGCACACACTCATTTTTATACATTCTTTACCACAAAGCTGCACATTTACCTAGTTTGCACTAAAGTTGCCAAAAAAAACAACAAAAAAAACAAAAAAAAACAACAAAAAAAAAACAACTGAAGAACTTGTTATGATCCGGTCTGGTCCAGGCTGAACTGGTTTGGCTGTGGCCAGAGGAGGTGCTCAGAACTGTTAATGAGAGGTCACCATGTCTCTGAGCGCATGACCAGTGCTGCCTGTGGGGAGAGTGAAGTATGTGCGTGTGTGTGTGTGTGTGTGTGTGTGTGTGTGTGTGTGTGTGCGTGTGTGCGTGTGCGTGCGTGTGTGTGTGGTGAAGTAGGGAAGGGGAGTGAAGGTGAAGATCTTCCTCGAAAGCCTCCTTCTGACCCTGCATCAGAATAACTGATTTATCTGAGTGAAACATGATACTGGTGCCTGTGATGGGAAGAGTACTTGTATATAAATGTATTTAGTTACAGAATACTGAATACCTGAATTAAAATGTATTTGTAACCTATTCCGTTACAATTTCACTGTTTGTTCTACTTTTCTTATCATAATTGGAGAAGGAAAAATCTCACCTGCCTCACCCCAAGAGCAGAGTTTTCTATTTTTCTCATTGATTCTGTGCAGTTTGAAGCCTAAATTGTGTGATCAAACACTACTAGCTATTCCTTTTTTTTTTAGGAAAGTAACTGTATTCGGAATACCACCAAATGAAAAAGTAACTGTACCAGAATACAGGTACTCAAAATTAGTACTAAGTAGTAATAAGTATTCTTGATACATGTATTTAGTTACTTCCAAACACTGACTGTGACACATTCATTCACTATAGTGAAACTAGGAACTTGCTTTGGCTTTATGGTGCAACATTAAACAAAGAATAATATAAATAATAAAAATTCCGATAAAATAAAATAAAAAATAGACTTTGATTTACAAATAGAAAATATTCAGTTTGGACAGAACAGCAGTGCAAGTGTGTTAATTACAGTTGTTTAAGGTGACAGTAACTTACTGCTTTGGGTCCTTCTAAGGGAGACGTCCAGGTTTTCTGTCTTATCTTTTGATTCACAAAGAAATATTTCTACATTCCAGAAACAAATCCCTGGAGTTTTGATGTTGTAAATGGACCAAAAAGTCCCTTCTTTTAAAGAGTGCAAAGAGCGAGTGGACCAGTGTGTGTGTGGAGCGGTGCTGGAGCTGACCGTGGTGCTGAAGAGAAGCGCGCGCTCATTGCGCTCGTCTGTCGGGTCTCTGCTCTTGTGGTCACGGCCTCTTATGGCCAGGACTCTTATCTATGCGTGAAGACCGGAAAGGGCCAGGTCTAAACCTGCTCCAAACCTGTTTGTGGCGCCTGCGCAGTGCGCACGCAGCTCAGTCTCGTTACTGCGGGTTTAAACTCAGCGGTGAGCGCTCTCTCACTCCTAAAAGGTGTGACTGTATAGAGAGACTCTCGTGAAACCTGCGGGTGCCCAGCTTTGCTGACGGCACAGACCTGACCTCACACGCGCCTATAAAGGCGTGCGTAAAAGCGGCGCTTCACAAGAGCCCGTGAAGAGCAAAGAGAGGACTATTGTTTTGATCCATGCCACTCCAGACACAGTCTACTACAAGGGAAATGTATCATTCAAGAAGAACAAGTTTGATAAGACTTCAGCGCGGCTCCGGCGGACTTTAGACTCCCGGACACCTGCTGCTTGGGCGCTTGTTTTTCTTGGACATGATTAACGGGACAGTGCTGGACTTAAACGGGAGCGCGCTGGCCCTGAGCCACAACCACAGCACCTTCCCCGCGCTGAGACTAGAAGCGCGCTCTCTGGTCACCTCCGCGTCCATGTTCGCGGTGGGGGTCCTGGGGAACGTGATCGCGGTGGTGGTGCTGTGCGTGTCCAAACGCGAGCAGAAGGAGAGCACCTTCTACACGCTCGTGTGCGGCATGGCGGTCACGGACCTGCTGGGCACGTGCTTCACGAGCCCTGTGGTGATCGCCACGTACGCGTGCGGCCGGTGGCCAGGAGGTGTGCCACTGTGCCACTTCTTCTCTTTCTCCATGTTGTTCTTCGGCTGCGCTGGCACCTGCATCCTGTGCGCAATGGCTGTGGAGCGCTACCTCGCCATAAACCATGCATACTTCTACTCCCAGCACGTGGACCGCTCCGTGGCGCGCACAGTGCTTCTCGTGACATACCTGGCCACACTCACACTGTGCGTCCTGCCCAGCTTTGGCTTCGGCCGCCACGTGCGCCATTTCCCGGGCACCTGGTGCTTCTTGGACTGGCGCGCAACGGACGCTCTGGGAGCGTGCTTCTCGTTCCTGTACGGCAGCGTGATGCTGCTGCTCGTGGCCATCACCGTACTGTGTAACGTGGCCGTTTGCCGCTCACTCGTGGGAATGAACAAGAGGACCAGCATAGTGCGTGCGGAGCTGTGCGAGCAGCAGAGCCGGCGCCGCTTCCCGCGCCTTCAGTCCGTGAGCTCGGCCGCAGAGATGCAGATGCTGTGGCTGCTCGTCTTCATGACCGCCGTGTTCCTGGTGTGTTCCGTGCCGCTCGTGGTGAGTCTCACACTTTAAAGACAAACTTTACACTCAACTCTTCTTCAGCGCTGATGAGCGCACAGTCTCTGTACCTCTGTACGTCCTGACGCTGTATATCACAGTCTGTTTCCAGGGGTGGAAAGTAATAGGCCTAATGAATTCTCCCGTTAATGTAACTTTTTTTTTTTTTTTTTTACATTTTGTATATTTTGTTATTGAGTATAATCCAGTCATGTTATAATCAGTCATAATCGTCAGTGTCATAATTGTAGTTAGTCCCACACAATTTAATTCATATTGAAGTGTTTCATTAATTACTTTTTGTACACTTTTTCTATAATTATAATAAAACCCTGTTTAAAAGTAGACTTACTAGTAGTACTTTTTTGGTATACTTTTTACTTGTATTTAACGTAACCACAAATTTGGCTGCAGTACTTGTACTTCAACCTTAAAAAATGCTGCATTATTTTTTTCTACCTAATTGCTGGGTTAGGGCTGTTGGGTCACTTTTTGGGTTATTTTCACTGAATTTGGTTGTTTTTCTTAACCCAAACGCTGGGTCAACGGGTTAGGCCATAGTTGGGTCATTTCAAATGGCACATAATGATAGACATTTTACACCTACCCAGAGGTCTGGGTCAAATCCTCTCAAACAACCCAGCAAAATGGGTTAAATACAGACTCTTCAACTGTCCGCGGAAGCCATTACCCACCTCCTCCTCTGCTCCAGAAAAACGACAGAAAAAGGTATTTATTCATGTTTTATGACTTTATCTTGGTGATTTTATCTCAAACTTTCCACATTTGAATCATTTTATGTCAGTTAATGTCAGTAAAGAAAGATTTCACCCCCTGACTCCTGATGCTCAGCTTCAACAGAAGTGTAGTGTGTAACTGTAGTGTGTAACTGTAGTCTGTAACTGTAGTGTGTAACTGTAGCTCAGCATCATAGAAATAACAGCTTCATTTTGGATTTGAATGTTTCTTAGATAAATCCAGTCTGTGTTCGGCTTCACATTTGACTATCACACTATTCTACCTGTAAATATGACCCTTCGTCTCCCTGTTCCACAGATGAATCTCCTGAGACTGAAGCTCCAGAGCCTGAGATAAACCATCTCAGCGCTCCAGCTCCTGTCACAAGAACAAACTACAACATGGATAGTTTGATCTCATTTTACTGTTGAATGAATAATGTGCTGCTGTTAATGTGTGGCATGTTTTGAATGTAATTATGTATTTTAAAATGCTTTAAAGAAAATGAATGTTTCTTTAAAAAGCACTGTGGTGGTCATTATGAACATTAAACCATGCACTGGGTAGAATTAACCCATCAGAGTGGTTAAATACAACCCAGAATTGGGTAGAAAAAATAATCCAAACAGTTAACACAAACAGTTGTGTAGGTCCAATAATGACCCAGCGCTGGGTTATTTATTCACACAGGTTGTTTTATTTTTAAACCAGTATTTTTAATGTGTATATATTTATGCATATTTTAGCCATGTAACTGTACTTTTACTTAGGTACAGGTTTTCAGTACTCCACTACTGTCTCGAGTTACCACAGACACTGGATCGTCACCAGGCCGCGGACTGTTTCTTTCCCTCAAAAACACTGTGACTGCACGTGGTGACTCGCACTTTAATTCAAACTACGCTCTGTTGTGTTCGCAACAGTTCGCACAGGTCGGCCCTGTGCACGCTGTACTCTCTACCAATGTAATAAAAGTTGTTTCCAACCATTAGTTTTGTACATAGTACATAGTTTTGAAACGCCACCTTGTGGGAAATCTGTATATTGTAATGAACCAAATGTTAGTACCTGCATGCGCCATGGCCCTTGCTGTTTTTGAAGGAGAGATCAAATGTGCTGATCTCGTCCTTTCGGGCAGTGGTTAGACATTACCAGTGCTGAGTCCTCTGGAATATACACAGTGAGATTAAAGTCTGAAGAGCAGAGCTCCGTGCGCACAGCTGCCACTCTCTGCTCCCCAGACTCACACTCAAAGAGGGGGGATTTTTCCTGATGTGAGGAGGGCTTTAGGGGTCAAGAGAAGGGTAGAGCTAAACTCCTCTTTGTATTTTATAAATGCTGAAATATATAGGCTTTTTTTTAGATGCACTTGAAAGCACCTCAGCTCGTTTAGTGTCCACAGTGAGGTGAGTGCGGTGCAGACAAGCCACTCACAGCTGAATACAAACTAATCTTTAGAGAAAATCAATGGCACTAATGAGAGAGAGAGATGAGAGACAAGATGAGGCGGTGCATTACTCACAGTTCTGGTTGCATAGTGCGTAGTTGCACATTGAGTTGGCGCAATTATCAAATCGTAAAGTCTACAGTTTAGACAAAAAAAAAAAAAATCATGTGGTTTGGAGCAGAGCTCAGACTTTGATGGGAAATTGTTGTCTTTTTTGTGTTGAATTATTTAAATGTTTTGTGTTGCATGTTTACACTAACTTGTGCTGTTTTCTCTCAGGTGCGTATCTTTGTGAACCAGCTGACTGGCCCCGCCCACCTGTCTGAAGGAGCCCCTCCCCCACGTGGTGACCTGTTGGCCATCCGCTTTGCCTCCTTTAACCCCATTCTGGACCCCTGGGTGTACATCCTGTGCAGAAAGAACCTGCTGCTGAAGGGCTGTGCCCGCCTGAAGCGGGCGCTGCTGGGGGCCAAAGCACGGGGTGTGGGGGGGCGCCCGGGCTGGGAGGGGGGCCAGCACTCCCCCCGCTCTGTCCACAGTAATGACACCAGCTACGCCTCCATCCGCACAGCCAGCTTCAGGCAGCACCCCTTCAGTGACCTGACGGGCCGCCAACCCTGGGACTTCCACCCCTTCAGTGTGCCAGCGGAGGCGCTAGGGCCAGAAGAGGAGGGGCCTAAGTATGAGCTGCAGCAGAAGAAGAGCTGCAGCCAGACGCCTCTGTTAGTGACCAGTGTGATCGGAGGAGACGTGGTCACATGTACCTTCAGCTCCCCCAGCCCCAGCTCCTCCCTCAAGTGTTTGTGAGGAGGTCACTACACAACCAGCCCCTCCCTCAAGTGTCTGTGAGGAGGTCACTACACAACCAGCTCCTCCCTCAAGTGTCTGCGAGGAAGTCACTACACAACCAGCCCCTCCCTCAAGTGTCTGTGAGGAGGTCACTACACAACCAGCTCCTCTCTCACACATCTGTGAGGAGGTCACTACACAACCAGCTCCTCTCTCACACGTCTGTGAGGAGGTCACTACACAACCAGCTCCTCTCTCACACGTCTGTGAGGAGGTCACTACACAACCAGCTCCTCTCTCACACGTCTGTGAGGAGGTCACTACACAACCAGCTCCTCTCTCACACGTCTGTGAGGAGGTCACTACACAACCAGCTCCTCTCTCACACGTCTGTGAGGAGGTCACTACACAACCAGCTCTTCTTTCAAGTGTCTGTGAGGTCACTTCCTGTTTATGCCCTATTGTTTGTCCTGTTTACATGTGCAGCACTAACACTTTACAAAAAGCTCTTGTCTGTTGTGTGCACTGTGGCTGGGGTCCTGATGGAGGATGTGAGGACACACTCACACACAGTGTGTTGTGCAATGAAGTGATGGCTCTAGGAGCGACTCAAACAAAGTCCTTGTTTTGAAACCAATGTGTTAATTTTCTTTAAGACCAAAAGTTGTTTTGCACAAACGTCACATACCTCTCGTGGTGTGGTCTTGTGACGGCTCCTCTGATCACTGCTGTCCAATGCATGATGGGAGCAATGCACCTGTAATTCATTTCTAGTGAGAAATGTATGCCTGTACCCCATGGGTACTGTATTACACTGTCAAACATGCTCTTGTGTTCATGTGCATGCTGCTAGTGTCAGTGTTTGTTTCATGCAGCAGGATCAGAATGTAGGCCTCTCATTGTGATTCTGTCATAGTTATTCAAAGTGAATGTTTTAAGAGCCATTGTAAAAGCCAGTGAACATATGAGCTGCTCAGTGAGGTCAAGAAACTCATCATGTAACTGTACGTTTTGGAATAAAAAATTGAAAATATGTTTTGTATCTTTTTCATGTTTTAATCTGGTTGGAGAACCTATAGTAAGTCATTGTATTTCCAGACTATATTATTCAGGTCAAATTTTTGGCCATATATTTCCAGGAGCACTTGTCCTGTGTTTATTCCCAAGTCTCACCACCAGGAGGTGCCCTTCCTCCATTGTTTGCTTTATATGGCCAAAACACTAGGAACAAGTGGAGTAAGTTTTTTGGTATCTGTACAATACTCAAGTACATTTTACAGTGGAGTGTTTTTACTTTTACTTCTCTATGTTTGAGAGAATGTATCTGTACTTTCTACTTGACCACATTTTTCAACTGGACTGAAAAATAGATTGTACTCCTGCAGACTCCTGCTGCACTTTTGCACTAGAGGGTATCTTGTGTTGTTGTTCTTTTTTAAGTGTTGATTTAGTCCTGGTTTAGATCTAGCTAAAAGTGCACTGTGTAACTTTTCTGTAGAGGGCTCTCCCACCAGCTTGTCTCCATGGTGATGTTATTTGCCTAGAATGTTCTACAGTATGGCATTCAATTTCATAAATATGGCTGTCCCCAGATACGAGGCAGACATGTTCAAATCAAATCATGAATCAGCGCTAGTGCAGCCTCTGCAGCTCAGTGAGTGAATTCTGGAGGTTCGGAGCTTTCACATGAGGCCTGTCCATAAACTGAGGATGATAAAAACATGTATGTGCAGGTTAAGCCACTGGCAACACAGGTTCAGTTGTGACCGTAGCTTTTTTAAAACGCAGGCTCCATACAGTTCCTTTAATTTGACACAAACCAATCAAGTAAAAAAGACACAACAGGTATGTTTAAACTTTATTCCCTCGGGAGGATAATGGCATACAAAAATAAAAAAACAACACTTTAAATAGTCATATATAATAAGAAACTTTCTTTATGTGGATCGGCGTACACAGGAGAGGCAGTGGTTTCAATGTAACAATACCACGTGTGTCCACTGAGGGGCAGTGTCGGGTCAGGTATAGGTGTTAGGTAAGGGTTGAGTCTGGGGAGGAGGTTTGGTTACGTGTTCAAACAGTGCAAGGCCATAGTCATAGTATAAAGTATAAGCACACATTTTATCTAATCGTGTCAAGAATATGGACCAACAAGAAAAAATGTGCGTAAAAAACTGTGGTAAGATTCTTCCGTAGGACCGTGTTGAACGCTACGACTAAATGCCAAACACTGGAGAGGTTGTGAAGGGGTTTAACAAATCAACGACAAACTCGACTTTATATTGGACATACTTGTGATGCATAAAATGGGTATTCATTTAAATAATAATATCATCAGGGTTTTATATTTACTATTAGGCCAATATTCAATCTTAATATCTGTTTCCATTAAAGGTCCTATTCATGGGTTCAGTGTATGGACGCCATCTTGAGGACTTTGACCATTCAAACTGAATATTTAGTTTTGAATCGATCTGGAGTAATGTTAAAATATATAAGCATCACATTTGGTTGCAAAGGTGAAGATGTAAGGACTTTAAAAACACAGAGGATTACTGCTGTGTTCCAGTTGCCGTAGGAGGTCGGATTTAGAACACTCCTCCATCTTGGAATTCCTACTCGGAAACTCAGATAACATCTCAGAAGCCCAAGTTAGAAAACACAGAAGCTGGAAAACCGCACTCTGAGATCTGACCTTTGAACCCAACAGTGACCACCCACTTCAAAGGTTTCACATATAAATTTGAAAGTAAAATTTTCCAAAAAACATCTAAATATAAAGAGTTTAAAAGCACAACAAAGGCTCCAAAAACACTTTTTAATTCTACGAAATGCTTTAAAAATCTAGTGGTTTATAAGGTTGTTAAGGTTGTGGTCACTACTGGCAGCCACAGAGTTGATTATTCCTCAGGAAGCTTACAAACTTTATTTTATTATTTTTTTTATAAAGCCTATGGGAAAAATAAATGGGAAATGAATTTCCAGAACCTCTGCTTCAAAGTGGACAAGACTGTTGAGCTCCATTGATACTTTCCAATATCATCAACATTCCCTGGGGTTTTGATGCTAACTGGAGGCACAGCTCTGTCTGGGGCTTTGTTAGATTTTAATCTGAGCTTTTTTTCTGACCAGAAAGAGGTGATTTAATTGGAACTACAAAACGAGAGATGATTTGTGCTGTTAAACAACTGTTAATAACAGCTAGCATTAGCCAACAGTTTTTAAGTTAGTCACGCTCACCTTTTTGCTGAAAATCAAACACCTAAACAGGACAATTTTGTTTTTTTGTTTTGCTTTGGGGTTTTTGAGTTTTCAGACCATCTAAAAACTATTTGTTAGTGTTTGTAATGTGTACAGATCGTGTCACCATAACTGCTGTACATTTTGCCATAGACATATATGCAGGACAACTCCAGCGTGATGTCACTGCAAAGTATCAATTGACAAGAGTAATGCACCCATGGCTCTGCTGCCTCAGACACACAGACACGTCCCTACGGTTTACAGCATGAGAACGTCAGTCTGGACACTAGATGGAGCTATATATTGTATTTTATTGTTTTTTTTTCACTGGCCATTCACTGTCAGTGTCGTTGTGTAAGTGCTCTAAGCTGTTCAACCAACACAACTGTACTCAAATATAGTTCTGTCACATAAAAGTCAAGCACTGTGGGCATTTGACTCTGTTTGCGCTCGGACCCAAATACGACCCAAATTTGACCTTTTGATTTTGATGTTTGAGAGATCAGACCACCACAAGTAAAGACAACATTTCAACAGCAGCAGACCTTGTGTACTGAAACGCTCAGATGAGGTGTCATGAGTGCAGGGGTTACATATGACATAAGACAGTATGTGACAGGAGCGCTACGGCGACAGGAGTGCTACAGCGACAGGAGCGCTACAGTGACAGGAGCGCTACAGTGACAGGAGCGCTCTGATGTAAGTACTGGCCCAGCCCTGCTCACTGCTCCTGCCTCTCTATGACTATGGCCTTGTTCAAACAGGTGAGTCATGTTTTGAGGCATTTGGATAATATGAAATATGGCAATAAATAGACTTTGACCTACAACAGGAGTTAATAAAAGAGCTTTCATATGAAGCTGTAATAAATAAATAACTTATCTGCAATAAATATATCTTACTTTGACACAGTAATACATGAAGATGCATGGCATCCATTTGGCTGAGTTCCTCTGAACAATACAAGTCCTCCAGATGTGTCTGAGCATCAGAGCTCAGGCCAAGCAGCATCTGTTCTGCTGGACTCCAGGATCAAGTCTCTAAAGAACCAAAGCTTTAGTCAATCCATTTTCTCTTTGGTCCAAAAATGCCTTCTTATGAAATGATGGAACTCCTAATCTTCTGTTTAGTGTACAACTAAAAGCTCTGCAATCTCAAACACTGGTGAGGAAGATTTGATGACATTATATTGTATTCCATAAAAACAGCTCCATCATGTGCACTTATGACAGAGATGTCCACTTCTTTGGCTTTTAAGATTCTGCCCAGAGGAAGCCAAAACCTGTCGCCCTCCACCTGACTGGAGTGACCAGCTAAAACTCTAGTTCACTGAAAATAATGCATGATGGTATCAAAGATTACATAATCCAACAGCAGCCAGAGTAAGTTGCTTGTGGACTCTTTGGAGGAGATGCACCATTGTCAAACAAATCCGAGGGTTTTCCTGTGACTTTGGCGCTGAGCTCAGTGCCTTGTACATCCACTCAGCTCAGGCCCTCGCTCAGCCCATGCACATGCAGCTGGCGGCCGACAGGGAGTCTATGGTCTGCCAGGTGGTGTGGGTGTCCATGAAGGAGACGGATTCGTAGCGGTCGGGCCGGCAGCAGGGGTGGCTGCTCACTTTGCGGGCCGTGCGTCGAGGTAAGGAGCCGTTGTGGAGCAGAGCCTTCAGGGCCAGGTCGTAGGTGGTCCTGGACGACTGGCACGAGCCCACACAGTATTTAAACAGAATGATCTCGTCTGAGTCGTATCCCAGGCCTAAGTCCCGCACCTTCATCTGACGCCGCTCCACACGACAGTCTCTGCTGCTGTGTTTGGGAGCTTTACTTCCCCTCCCCCTCCTCCTCCCTCCTGTTGTCTCCTCCTCTGCATCCTCCTCTTTCTTCTTCTTCTTCTTCCTCTTGGCCGAGCCTTTGGCCTGAGGGTCTGAGGGGTCTGAGGAGCGAGGAGATCGGCCCGTCCAGCGCAGACTGGGATGGTCGTCCATCTCATCCACTACGTAGGGGTCTGAAATCAGGAAAAACACAAACAAAGGTTAATATGAGTCTTTTGTATTCAGAAATTGGCAAAACAAGTTATTTGTGACTTTATTTTTCAGCTGATTTGGCAGATGCATTTTACAAGGGGTTGATCCGCAGAGAAATAACTGGTCATTACAATAACTAGCATGCTAACAATGGTGCGCCCATTGTTACTTCCTGATTTGCAGCTGAAAAAAAACCCTGTTATAATTAGACTATAAAAGCTGATTTTACAACATATCTACACTGGTTCAAGACCATTTATATTGTATTACATGAAACAAATGTGGTACAGCCCCATTAACAAACAAGTATGCAGTATGTAGTATACAGAGTAAAACTGGGGTGAGGAGTGGGGAGAGACATTCAGAATGAATTGATATTGGATATCAACGCAGATACTGGACTGGATATCGACTTCCAAATATTGGTTCAGCCGATATTGTGGTGGGACATATACATTGATGTAAAAAGACCAGTTACTAGTTATAGTTGGACCAAAAAGTCTCATAATGTTTGAAACTGTATTTATACAAGGTTGGTCTGTGGTCACTTGGGAGATAAATAACAGCTACATAACACATTTGGATCAGTTTTGTCATGATGGAGCTTGTTTTAAGGAAATAAATGCTGTTTTCAGTCTCTGCACTGGCATCGGCTGAAGCCTTAGTATCGAAAATCGGTGCAGGAGTGAAAAGGCTGGATCGGTGCGTCCCTAACAGTTACACTAGATGCAGTCGTTCTGTGGGTTTGTGTTTTAACTTCAAACACGGTTTGCAGTGAGGACATGTTGTGTCTGAACAGCCACAGGCACAGCACAAATGTCACTGGGCCCTACGAGCTCTGGAGAAACTTTAGCTGAAACATGGACACTTTTGTCATCTGTACAACAAAAGCAGCATGTGCATCTGACAGAACACATTCTGTCACTAGCAGCACATTTGTAAAGAACAAACAACAAACTTCCACTACTTTCACAGACTCATTTAATAAAACTGAAGAAATAACTCAACCAAGAAGACTGTGGCTGGGTCCGAATGTTCACCCTAGGTTTGTCAGAAGTATCGAAAATCTGATACTAATCGATTATAAAACCAGTACTGAAGGTATACACTCATTTGAACATTACTGAAGAAATAACTCAACCAAGAAGACTGTGGCTGGGTCCGAATGTTCACCCTAGGTTTGTCAGAAGTATCAAAAATCTGATATATAAAACCAGTATTGAAGCTATATACTCATTTGAACATGTGAACGATACTAAATAAGTCACATTCAGAAATGAACCTTTCCTGAATATCGTTAGAATGATCTTGAGCTGTATCTTTCACAAGTATAAGACACATAGACTAGTACACGCCCATGGACCACTTGGAACCTACTTGAGCTGTATCTTTCACAAGTATAAGACACATAGACTAGTACACGCCCATGGACCACTATGGAACCTACTGGACGACTGAGGGATTACACAGATATAAGGCCACATGGGAATAGAAAAGAAAGTACTATGGTTTCATGTTGAAAATCATATTTTATTGTCGAAAGAAAGTGTTTTGTTTTTTTTTTTGTTTTTTTTTGTGGTATCGGAATCAGTATTGAGTATCTAGTCTATTCCTTAGTATTGATTGAAATCGAGCCAACACTAGTCCACCCTAGTCTAGACCCTCACTCATACATAGCTCTGCACTCTATACTTTATAGAGCACTTAAGAATTCTGTCGTTTGGGTGAAAAAATGTTTGCAACACTCATTTAATAAACATTTTAGTTCACACAGAAACTGACTCTTTTTGCCAGAGTTGGGAAAATACTGATATTTAACAGCTCAAGCTAAGGTAAGTGGCTAACGCTAGCAACTTTACACTGTAACAGTTTATGTAAGACTTAAGACTATTCATAATTACGGGTCAACACTGTGTAAAAAATCATCTTCTTCTATCGGCTTTTGTATTGTGTTCAGTTAAAGACCTGCTGTTTGCTGTTTATTTCTGAATCTTGCAGTGCATTGTGGTCTATATTGTCTATTATCAGTCTAGTGACATTCATACAAAACTAAAAATGATGTGACCCCTATTTAATGCCCTGTAGGACTTTTCCTGTCACTATCAGCCAGCAGCAGAACCACCAGCCACCTCAGCCTCTCCCTCCATGTTCTTACCGTAGAGGTTGTGCCACGTTGGATCCGGGTCGTTGTCCTCCTCCTGCTCCTCGTCTGGTGCTCCGGGCAGGGGGAGGGGAAGCTGCCTCTCCTCCGGGCCTTGGGACAACCCCACCGCGGGGCCAGACTCCCCTCCCGCTCCTCCACTGCTGCCTATGACGCTAGCACCTCCCACCGCCGGGAGCAGAGACAGGAGCACCAATAGCAGCACCTGGAACAAGAGAGGTCAAGTTTTAAAGGCGTTGAACTGGATTTGTACCATTTTCAAACGCTTCTTTTTTTCCAGTATCTTAACGCTAACATCATCAATCTTCACACCATGATGAGGTTCTAACTAGCATAATGCACAACTTTCAGGTGGCAGTGCGGAGTTTTGGTGTCACAAATGGACTGTATATATAAATGAACATACTGTTGCTAACGCGCTCGCCACTGTGTTCCAAATAGGAAGTGATCATGGGCTGCGCTTCCAGCTCCATCGACTCTGGCTCCAATTCACTTTACATTGAAAAACTGTGGTCCCTCTCTCTGTAACTGCTGCTGTCAGACTCGTAATTTTGGTCTTAAAATGTTCGTATTAATCTACTCTACATCATCCTGGTATTTTTATTTTGCTATTGTGTCCGTAAACCCCAAATTGAGTCAAAAGCAAATTTGTGTCAAAATTTGATATGCTCAATGGCAGGTAAAGAATTTAACCCATCTAAAAATAAACATTATGACACTTTCTTTGCAAACTCTACAGTATTTAACTTAAATGGATGGCGCACTAAGGTTGCAACAGACAGATAACGTTTTATATCTTTCTTCGGGCTAATGACTAGCACGATTGAGGCAATTTCGGTAAATGGCTCAAGTTGGGGAATGACACAGCGCATTGGAGTTCACGACTGCTAAAAAGGCATTAAGAATACATTCAGACAGCACATAACGGTCTGATGGTGATCCAAGCTCAGATGAATATTTCACAGTTAAAATTTACCCTCCAGTCAGGAGTGTTCCGACATGTTAGCGCCATATGAACCATCTCACACTCTGAAGACCTCAAGGACTGGCCTCCTGATAGTCCTGGTTTAGTTCTGGTTTAGTTCTGGCTTAGTTGTGGTTTAGTCCTTGTTTAGTTCTGGTTTAGGGGCCGGCCTCCTGCATGGTACCCAAAGCCAGGACTAAACATGAGCGTGATCAGCGTTTCAGTTTTACGCAGCTAAAATCTGGAACAGTCTTCCTGAAGATGTGAGACAGGCCTCTACTTTGACAATGTTTAAATCCAGGCTCAAAATGGTTCTGTTTAGCTGTGCACATGACTGAAAGGTTTTTATTCTGCACTTTTAATGTTCATTTTATGATGATTGTTTATGTTTTGATTTGTTTGTATTGTGATTTTAATGTCTTTCTTATTCTGTAAAGAACTTTGAATTACTTTGTGTATGAATCGCGCTAAGGGTTTATGTTTTACTGGTATCTAAATGTCCCATCTAAGGCTTGCTGTCTCTGTTATATGGACTCAATTTCTGGGGACCTCGAACAGGAGCAGTTCCTGGAGGCATTTGGACTAACCATTCTATTCTATTATGTTTATGAGAAAAACTGAAACAAATAAGTTGGCACCAGAACGGTTTTTAATGTCTGCATCTCAGATCTGTGGTGGAGTTAAATTTTATCAAGCGAAAGAAACAGCCTATCTTTCTACGGTTCATAAAACTCTTTCTGAGGTCAAGCACTTTAGCAGAATTTACAAGCTTCATTTCACGCTTCATCGCAGCATTAAAAGTAGTTCTGCGGAGACATGGCTGATATGCAAATAATATAATACAATACGTTTGATTCAAAGCGCGATGGCAGGCTCGGGCAGTGTGGCGTCAGACTTCTATTTGAGCCACTGAACCACGACCATCTCCCTCCTGCTCTCACTGCCAGGGAATAGTACGCTACAGCAGTCTCAGGGCCGAGTTACAAGGAGCCGGAGCTGCCAAGAAGTGGGGCGCACCGATTCACTTCACACTTGTATAATCTGCAGTAGCCAGCGGTCCCCAGTGAAAAGCGTTTGAGCATGTACTGAAGTAACTTACTGGAAGAGCCCTCGGTTGGAACAATGGGGAGGCAGTCGGTACAGGTACATCAGAAATTCAAAAAAAGATAAAAGTGCACTATGTAACTTTTCATAGAGGATCTGCCACATGTTTGTCTCCTTGGAGATGTTATTGATTGGTGCGGAATGTTCCAGATTAAAGCAGTCCTCATCAGGGTGTGCTTCTGTGTGTTTTAAAAGTACGTTCTGAACAAAGCAGCACATTTTTCATCATCTCCCCTCATCTGGCCTTTGTTCGGACTCACCTGGTCTTCTATCAGGCCAAAGCTGGCACAATATCTGACAGCAGTACCGCAGATACCATCTAGTGGTGATATGTGAGAATACATATGATCTAATTACAGATGGTAGCGTTAAGTCTTATGTAAATGTAATATATTTAATGTGTAAAACCTGTAAACCTTGTATTGTATGTACAGTAACATGTTAAATAATTGTAGTCTGAACATAATCCTGATTTGAAAAAAAAATATGCAAAACTAATTATTGCAAAAATACTGAAAATTAGAAGTGGTGGGAGGTAAAAAAGTACAAGTAATAAAGTACTGTACTTAAGTAGAATTTTTTAGGTATCTGTACTTTGCTTACGTACATTTTACAGTGGGTACTTTTTACTTTTACTTTACTCCATTTGCGAGCAGTATCTGTACTTTCTACTCCACTATACTTCATATGATTTGAGGGGTTATTTTTACCATGTTCGTGGTAACAACCTGACTAAATATTTCGAGTTCAGGCTTCAGCTTTGAGCAAACAAAAATAAATACACAAAATTCATAAGAAAAATGAAGAAATAGGTTTGTATTCCAACTGCTGACCAAAATCTGTATTGTTTTTTAATTAATTAATAATTTTTTTTTAAATTACATAACTTTAACAAATTAACAACACTTGTGTGAAATACTTTTAATTTTTACTCTTAAAGTACATTTTTAAACGGGTACTAAATACTTTTACTTTTAATTTTTACTCTTAAAGTACATTTTTAAACGGGTACTTAAATACTTTTACTTAAGTAGATTTTTTCATGTGATACTTTTACTTTTACTTGAGTAATTTTTTCCTCTGTATCTGTACTTATACTTAAGTAACAAAACTGAGTACCGTATTTTCCGGACTATAAGTCGCACTTTTTTCATAGTTTGTCCGGAGGTGCGACTTATACTCGATTTATATGTGAAATATATGTTTTTTTCTTCATTATTATGCATTTTTTGGCGGATGCGACTTATACTCCGGAAAATAGGGTACTTCTTCCACCACTGAAAATTTGATATTTATTCAGAAGCAGCATGGGCACTTTTTGTTTTGGAATTTCCAGACTTATTACTTTTCAAAATTTCAAAATGTGCACTGAGCAAGAAAAACGATTCCTCTACCACTTCCTCTACCACTCCACTGTTTACATAAATGTCCTTTATTCTATGTCACATCTGATTATGAAGATGCCCATGAACAAAAGCCACACAGACTGTTCCTAAGTACTTAAGCACAGTTTGTGGAAGATAAGAAGCTCTGAACGGTCCATACCTTTGCTTTGGCTGACATCACCGACGCGACCTCCTGTCTGCCCCTGGTCCGAACCCTCCAGGACGTCCCACCTGTGAAAGAAAACAAGATTCATGTGGAGCACAGAACAAGGCCGTCCTTTGTCTCCTGAACTCTTTGCAAAACTCCTATAGAAAACATAACATAAACTCAACGCCAAACATGCGGGTGATGTGATGTCCGCCATTGCGAGATACAGTAAAGAACAACACATCTGGGGCCTCCTAGGCTAACACGCGCGGCTAGCTAGTGTCGGCATGTTGCGCACACAAAGAGTCAAAGGCATTCTTTAGAGTTCGTGGAGGTCCACACTAGGAGTTAGATCCAGCTGCAGATAGGAGGTCGTTCATGATCACATAGACGTGCGGCGCTAGGGGTGATCACTAAAATTTCACTTTGCGGCTCTGGGGTCATTACGTAACCACAGGGGAAGCCCGAGGTTAAAGAGGTCAAGGTGTCAGGAAAAATATATACGAACTGAAACTGTCAACATATTAGTTTCTTAATTGGCTACTTTGGGTAATAGTTAGGAGTAATTCAAGTAAATCAGGAGAGATAAACAAAGAGAGGAACAAAAATGCATGAAATATTCACAAAAGCAAGCACGATTTATTTAAAAAGTTATTTGAGCAAATGAAACTCATCAGTAAACTAACAAATTAAATGTGATGTTTTTTCATTTTTTATTTTTTTTAAATATTTTTTTTAAGTTGACCCAAAGTAGAAATTTGGATTTTAAGATTTTAAATATGTTAATTTTAAGGTGCAATATGTAACATGGAGATGATATTCCTCTGCCTTGAATGTTCCACAGTATGGCTTTAAGCGTTTTGATCTTATATTAATTTACAGGGCTTTTATTGCTTAGTACCTATGCATTCTCACCGTGAGAACTTCTCCACAGATCTGACTTGTAATTTGAAAACTTGTTCTGTTATTGTGCTTGTCTCCATGGAGATAGATAAGTTAAATGTCATACTGAGGAACATTCCTGCAAAGCAACAACGTCTCCATGCAGACAAGCACATGGCAGAACCCAACACCATAAAACCTTTAATATAGAAATACTGTAAAAAGTCTTTTAAAAGTTACAAAAAACAAACAAACAAACAAACATGATGCTACTGTATATAAAAATAAACTTCCTTTAAATAAGTCGTCAGCGTATCCTAAAACAATTTGTCCCGGGTCCATTGAAGCGCATGTATCTACAAACATAACCAGGAGCTTCTGTCATCGCGCGGCTGATTTGGCTCGCCTTGGCACTGCGAGCGTGTGCTGCCTCACGGTGTATTTTTAGATCCCACTGATAAGCGTGCCATGTTTATTTAAGAGTCCCCACTTCCCTGCAGTCAAGTGTGTGCACGGAGATGGAAGAGCGAGAGGAAGAGAGCGCTCCCAATCTGGCAACGCAATGGGGTGAGGTGGCAAAAAGAACAATATACCAGAGGCAACACAGTATAGAAATGTCAAGTTGCTGTTGCCAGTGTCTGTTTTTGTTACTGGTGGATGTTTTTGACCAAGTTTAACACTTTAAATATCATCTGAAAAAATAGAAAAGTTACAAAATTTGCACTATGAAATTTTTCTGGATTGTTCGCCACCTGCTGGTCTCCATGGAGATGTTAGAACTTTTGCCTGGAATGCTCTATAGTATGGTATTAATTCTCATTTCTCATTTAATTCTCAATTCACAGTTTGTTTTTTTTTCTAGCAATAAAAGCACATATACTTGAATAAATGCTAGATAGACAAGTTCAATGCCATACTGTGCAATGTTCCAGGCAAACAAAAACATCACCATGGAGACAAACAGTTACTGGACTCCTTACAAGAAAAGTTACATAATGGACCTTTAGAGGGTACAGTATGTCAGTATGTAACTTTCTGAAGATATAAAGTTAAAACCACACTTCAGGACAGAACATTCCCTAAGGAGATAGATAGGTTTTATGCCATACTGTGTAATATTATAGCTAAAGGAACAGCATTTCCATGGAAACAAGCAGGAGAAGGCCCTCCTCCAGGCCATATAAGTCAGGTTTGTGGAGATTCAAGCCCACTCAGAGTAAAGACACATGTTTTTGTATGTTTTTCAGTGCAACAATCACAACCAAATTGAAGAAAAAGTTAAATACTTGGGCTTTAAATATCCTTTTTTAAATTCTATTCTGCTATTGCTTTCTCATCCCCAACTCAAACTTGTCTGTTGTAAGATAATAAATGCTCTTAAATCAGTGGCTTTGACAAAAACCTGATTCGTCACTCATTGTAAATCACATGTGATTTATTCACAGCCCTACAGCTACGGAAAGTGTCTTCAAACAAAAAACAAGATCGTAAATTCAGTCAGACTCTTTCCTCTCATCTGGTGCCATTCATTTGTTCTAGTTTACTACCCATCTCAGTGTCCTCCATCACCTCCTCATAACATCTCTCTCCTCCATCACCTCCTCAGAACTTCTCACTCTCCTCCATAATCTCCTCAGAACATCTCACTCTCCTCCATCATCTCCTTAAGAACATCTCACTCTCTTCTATCAGCTCCTCACTCTCCTCCATCACCTCATCGGAACATCTCTCTCCTCCATCACCTCCTCAGAACATCTCACTCTCCTCCATCATCTCCTCAGAACATCTCTCTCCTCCATCACCTCCTCAGAACATCTCACTCTCCTCCATCAGCGCCTCACTCTCCTCCATCATCTCCTCAAGGTGTCTCACACCTCCATCACCTCCTCATAACATCTCTCTACTCCATAAGCTCCTCAAGAATGTCTCACTCTCCTCCACGACCTCCTCACTCTCCTCCATCACTTCCTCAGAACGTCTCACTGTCCTCCATCACTTCCTTGGAACATCTCTCTCTCCTCCATCACTTCCTCAGAACGTCTCACTGTCCTCCATCACTTCCTTGGAACATCTCTCTCTCCTCCATCACTTCCTCAGAACGTCTCACTGTCCTCCATCACTTCCTTGGAACATCTCTCTCTCCTCCATCACTTCCTCAGAACATCTCACTCTCCTCCATCAGCGCCTCACTCTCCTCCATCATCTCCTCAAGGTGTCTCACACCTCCATCACCTCCTCATAACATCTCTCTACTCCATAAGCTCCTCAAGAATGTTTCACTCTCCTCCATGACCTCATCACTCTCCTCCATCACTTCCTCAGAACGTCTCACTGTCCTCCAGCACTTCCTTGGAACATCTCACTCTCCTCCATCACTTCCTCAGAACGTCTCACTCTCCTCCATCACTTCCTCAGAATGTTTCACTCTCCTCCATCACTTCCTCAGCACGTCTCACTCTCCTCCATCACTTCCTCAGAATGTCTCACTCTCCTCCATGACCTCCTCACTCTCCTCCATCAGCTTCTCAAAAACATCTAATTTTCCTCCATCAACTCCTCAAAAACACCTCACTCCTCATCATCTCCTCTCTCTCCTCCATCACCTCCTCAGAACATCTCAGTCTCTCCACCTTTGTAATTACAAATAGATCCCTCTGTTGGAGTAAACTGGTAAAATGCCTGACAGGTTTTCTATACATGTCCTTTCTTTAAAGGAACTGTATGCAAGTTTTTGATTAAATATCATAAACATGGCCTGTCTGTGTCCCCAGATATGAGGACATGACTTCACATTTATTCTGTTATAATTTAGTGCTTTGGTTCTCAAGACGATTATATAATCAGAAAGCAGAATGAGCCTCAAATGAAACTGAATCTGAATCCTCACTATCTAAACTCCAGAACCTGCAGCCAATCATGAATCAGTGCTAGTGCAGCCTCTGCAGCTCAGTGAGTGAATTCTGGAGGTTGTACGTGTCCTATCTGCAGGTCAAGGCTCTGGCAAACTCAGCTCACTTTTAAAACGGCGTAAGAGCACAAACTACATACAGTTCCTTTAGGTTTGAGCCCCTGCTCCTGAAGCTCTCTGCACATCCCTGTTGAAAACATATCAGTTCATCGAATGTGTCACCCGTATCATTTTTAGACACATCAACACAGTAATCATTATTCTCTAGTCTGGGTCTAAAATAACTCCGAGCAGGGGAACATGAGGACAAGGAACGGCACACACAGTTAGCATAATTCGTCGCGGCAGAAACCTAAAACCGCCTCCCAA
>KN485369.1:5004-15565 GCA_000787095.1 Periophthalmodon schlosseri | reverse complement strand
AATATGAAGAGGGTCCAATTCTGGGCCTGGGACATTATTGCTTATCGTCCCGTCCCTAACCAAGACATAGCTATTTGGTTAGTGTAATTAAACGTTGCCTCTAAAATTGGAAAAACTTCCTTATATAGTCAGTGCAGTACATATTTGGAACGCATTAAAAAAGTGAGGAGTTAGATGTGACCCCTACAGGCAGTTTAAAATGAATTCAATGT
This sequence comes from Periophthalmodon schlosseri, assembly GCA_000787095.1. Taxonomy (NCBI): domain Eukaryota; kingdom Metazoa; phylum Chordata; class Actinopteri; order Gobiiformes; family Gobiidae; genus Periophthalmodon; species Periophthalmodon schlosseri. Next base: position 15,353 of record KN485369.1, on the reverse strand, counting down.
TTATTCATTGTTTTTTTCACTGCGAAAAGTCTGCTACGGCGCCTTAAGACGTACGTACACGGGAAAAACCCCGCTGTACCGTCACAATCCAGAGGAACTCGGCACATTCGTTTATATTAAAACAATGAGGACACAAATCTATCTGGACAAAAGCTGCACTTTGGTGGGGAGGTGCTGTGGCCTCATAACAAGGTAGACGATAAAATATTTATATGGGCCCCTGCCTGCTGCGCTCCATACATGGGCCAAACTTTGCACCGGCAGCAAAACAGCTACCGGAGAATTATGAGAATATTGACTCATTATAAAGCGTTTTATTGTGGTCTATATACTGCAATAGTGTTTATCTCAGACTTTTATGTAACTGCTTCAGAAATAACCTTGGGATTGACAAAACTGAGCATGGCGGTGTAGTTTTTAAAGGAGGAAATTTCTGTGTTTTTCAAACTGAACGATGATACTGCGGAAATGGAGTCTTGGTAAAAAATATATGTTGTGGTTATCCTTGAGTTAAGTTTGTACAGTTGGAAATACAGGGTGTCCGTAACGTCTCTTTACAGTTTTAAAATGTAATTACAAAGGCAGTTGATAAGATATATTAATTAGATTTGTTCCGTTGTACTCAGTGGTTAGAAGAGTTTTTAATCACATTGCATTTTTGTAGTTCAGGCATCGTGTCGATTAAAGAGGCAGCCTTTTGAATGAACCTCTAAGAAGTCTAAGAAAATGGGATGCGCAGACTCAGTGAAACTACAGAACAAAGTATGGAAGAAATCCACCATCACGAAATATATAAATAACTATGGTGACAGGGACAGTGTTGGAGAGAAAGAGAAGTGACCAAGAACATCTGAGGAACATCTTTCTACGTTATGTTAAAGATATCGAACAGAGATACGGAACATTACTGAACTAAAGCAAAAGATAAGAGATGTGATTGCAACCACTGATGACGCTCTGCTACAGCGAACATGGCAAGAAATCCAGCACCGTCTTGATGTGCTTCGTGCCGCTAATGGTGCCCGTATCGAGGTGGATTAAATGAGGTAAAAAAAAAAAAACTTTGGAAACCACTGAGTACAATAGAACAAGTCTGATGAAGATATCTTATCAACTGCCTTTGTAATATTTTTTTATTGTAAAGAGATTTTAGGGGCACCCTGTATATCTTCAGTTTGTGCTTGAAGGTTTTTAGACTATTATTATGTCATCATTGTTATCAAATCATATCAAAGCTCCCTCACGCTGCACATAACTCAGACTCATGTAGTAGCGCAGATGTAGCCAGATTTAAACCAGATGTCCTTCCTGCTGCAGTCATCCATCCTGGCTTGGGTTTTGTCCAGGCATATTGGCGTGTACTTCTGTTTGACACATATCATGAAACATCATAACAAATATGTGCAATAATATTATGTAAACATTACGCATTGCGGCAATATACAGCGTTTTAAAGGGGTAATATGGAACTTTTCTGGCGGAGTCTCTGCCGCCTGCTTGTCTCCATGTGATGTAATTGCATGGTTTTCAGTGGATAAATAAAAACATGTAATCAAATAACAGCCAGATAGGTTAGTTCATACAGTGGAACATTTCAGCCAAAGCAGTAGGTTAGTTCATACAGTGGAACATTTCAGGCAAAGCAGTAGCGTTACTGTTAGCGTCACTACTTCCTGTCCAATTTTATCTCTGTGAGGTTTTTGCTGAGTCATGCTAAAATTTATAAATATGTCACTGACAACATGTTAAAAACTACACAAATAAAATGAATACTTCACCGGAGGACACTTCTGTGTTTAGAAAGAGACATGTTTGTGTCTCAGTGCTAACGCTAATGCTAATTTTGAGGAATAATAAATATTAAACCAACACCACAAACAAACTACAAACTATTCTGCATATAAAATATTCAGGCAGTCTTTATTTTAACTAATTTGAATTTTAATTGGTTGTTTATTAAATGTTTTCTGTTAGCTTTGAGATGCGGCGAGTTAGCTAGCGTGCTTCCGCGCACGGAGCCTATAACAAGCAACACACTCCACTAGAAAAGTTGGTTAGCTTATATGTGCCTAGGATTATACAGGAGTTAGTTCACTGAAAATACCTGTTGCTTTTTGGCCCTGCTTTGAATAACAGTAAAGTCTCCCATTGTCATGCATTCAACATCGTCTTGTTATTTTCTCATGGTCAGATGAAACCAGTTGTTATTGGCTTTTGTGAAAAAGAGGCGCAGCACAACAGGTAAAAAGTATAGAAACCTTGAATCCGGCGCAATACGATTTATGCGAGAGCTTTTCAGGTGCACTTCTTCCTTCCTGTTGTTGTACACATATGTTTTTCATTATGTGTTTTATAATGCACAGAACACAATGGAATGCACGATCTTCAGTGTTGATATCACTGTTTATTGTTTGCTGAGTGAGTCACTGTTGATAACTTGAAGAAATAAGCTTATTTAAAGATGTTATGTTACGCAAAATTAACCTTTGTGACCTTTAAGTCGTGTTATAATGTTGTTACCGCCTCAAAAACAAACCTGGAGTTGTGTTTTGTTTCATTCACACATGTCTGAGTAATTCTGCAATATTAGTCTGTCAACATCTCTAAAGCTCAAAACTAATGTTCCACCTTATGATGTAATGAGGCGGTAGTTTTCAAGTTTGCAGATACCTTTCACCTTTTGTTTATTAGAGATTGGAAATTCCAGGGTTGAAATGATCCAAATGGGTCTAGTGAAGGGGTTTGGAGTTTGAAAACGCAGAGGAGCACTTCCTGTATTATCGCATGACATCACAAGGTGGAACAGAGTGTTATAACAGATCAGAAAATAGTGTAACATGGGCCCTTTAAAGGTTGTCAAAGCAATTATAATTTTTTTCTTATTTTAAAATCTATACACCTACCTCCTTTTGTGATAAAATGGCCGCCTGCTCAGCCAAGAATAAATCCTTTTCCTGTACTATACAAAAATGCGTTGAGTTCAGGTGGGCGTGGTTGACAAATGGATCAGCCAATCAGAGAAAAAAGTATATTTGTATTAAAACAAATATTGCACTTTCAAATTATAAACAAAAGGGGAAAACTATTGATAACACAGAGGACTGAAAAACATGGAGACCAAACCAATGAGCAAAGTTCTACATTTTTGATTTACCAGGAAAATTTAAAGGTGCATTTTATAACTTTTCTATCAGACGCCCGCCACCCGTTTGTCTCCATGGAGATAGTTTCGCTTGGCCTTTAATGTTCCACAATATGGCATCGAACTTATCTATCTCCATGGAGACCGAAGCAGGTGATACCCCAAGGCCAAGTTTAAGGTCAGGTCTGTGGAGATGTCACGCTGCTCATAGTTTTTTTTTTTTTTTTTGAGCAATAAAAACAGCTGTAGTACTGTACTCTGGGACATTCTAGTCAAAGTAACACACAGTACACATAATGTTACGTAGTATACCTTTAAATGGCACGATATTTTATGTCAGTTTCTTATATTTTCTTGTAAGTTCATTACCGTGGATTCTTTGGAATTGTTATTTCTTACCCTGTTTTTTTTAGTTCTACATTTACACGATCTCCATGGCAACCATGAGCACAAATCAATGTATGTGCAGGTTGTAGCGTGAGACAAACAGCTCAATCAGTGCCCTATTTGACCGCCTATTGCTTGTGTGATGGCTTTATTATATATGAATTGTGTAGCATGTAGCGTTTCTATTGGCTTTTAGCTTAGCTTAAACTGGCTATTAGTATCTCCACTCCACTTATCTCCACTTATCCACATGTCAAATGGACTGTATATGTGTTTTTTCTGTGTTTGTGTGAGGGAGTGTGGAAGAATGAGAGAAAATGCGACTTGCTTGAGTGTTAGCAACCAGGGAACTGTTTGAAAACTGGTCATCGCTGTGTGTCAAATATCTTTACGCTATGACTTCATGCTAACTGCACTGACATAGCAGGCTTAACTACGTCAAATACAGGTTCAAATAAAAACATTACACATGCGTATTGCTTATTTAAGTTCTTCTCAAAGTTCTCACACCAAGTACCGACATGGAAATATTTGACCTTCTGAATATTTCAAGATGTAATTAGGTCAATACCAAGACTTTCCTGGACTAAACTAAGACTAAACCAGGTCCAAAGGATTATAGGACTACACCATTGAGTCAGGAGGACAATAATATGAACAGCCCATGTTACTATGTGACTTTTCTCCATCAAGATGTTATTGCTTTGCTTAACTTGTGGTTGGTGCTTTTGTTGCTCAAAAATACCTTAGAAACATGCTTCTCCACAGATCTGCCCTGAAACGTGACTTGCTCAGTTCCATGGAAATAGATAGAGTTTAATGGTGAAGTTTAAGAAGCAGGTGGCGGAAACCTCCACCAGAAAAGTTACATAGTGCAGCTGTAATTATGCTCTGCTGCTACAAGACTATGCTATATTACGTTACGCAAAAGACATGAACGTGTTTTAAAGAATGGTGTCATTAGCTAAGCAGGTTACAGTACTTTTTTATAGGCCAGTTAGCATCACCAACAAAGGTCACAGATGCTTCAGAGACAGTTCTTAACATAGGCATTTTATTTTTTAACGTTTTGACCCTAGACGGTATAAAGAAGTGTGACGTCACCCATAGCGTTATAAATATATAAATAAAGCTCATCGAGGCTAGAGGTTATAGGGACGAACGTGGAGCCGAGTTTCATATTTGGAATTCCGATCGTAGTATCGGAGCAACCAAAGAGGCTGTTGAAGGTAACGCCCTTTCCCACACGCACCGCTGATTTAGCAGGGAGCGGGCGCTTAGCAACGCTGTCAATCAAACCTGTTGCTAACGCTAGCGACCTTTGGGAACGAAGGCGCCTGATTTGTCTGTTATTAATATTCATATCTTGATTTACGGACACAATAGCGAAAATAAAAACACCAGCATCATGTAGCGAGGATTAATACAAACATTTTAAGACCAAAATGACGAACCTGACCACAGTTACGTAGAGAGGGGCGACAGTTTTTCAGTAGAAAGCGGATTGGAGTTGATGGACCGCGCCCATGCTCACTTCCCTTTCGGAACGCGGCGGCTAGCAGGTTAGCTATGTCCATTTATATGCACAATCTATAGTTTTTACTCAAGCTAACACATAAGCCATTGTCTAAGCTCTGTTCCCTACAGCCCATAAGAAGCTAGACTCATTTCACCTCTTCTTGACACCAACAAATGCCTCCACAGCACCACCGCTCTGAGTGCTCTAATGTATTCTGCAACACAACACTTAATTGTCATATTATTTCTTATTATTTTCACCGCTGTTTTTTTAAATGCTATGTGCTAATTTTTCCTGTTCACAAACCCGCATGCTCTCTTTGCCCCACCTCCCACTCTCTTTTCACACCATCTCTCCGTCTCTCTTTGTCACTCTTTCTCACTCTCTCACTCTATTCCCGCATTGCCAATTCTAATTAAAGACAAGAAACGTCATCTTTTATTAATGGCACCTTTAATGAAACAGGGGCAGCTTTTGTCAGGGACCGAAGTTTCCACCAATTAATTCAGCGCAATTAAAGTCGGGGGGAAGATGTTCTCACCGGAGTGCTTTTGCCCAGACTCCCCTGGTACTTGTTTTTATCAACTAAAAGCCCCGCTCTCTCTGAGGTGGAGATGGGGGAGAGATAGTGTCGCATAGAATGTATTGAGTCTGCTCCTTCCTTTGCTTTTTGCTTTTTATGTTTCTCATGAGAAGATGTTTGGATTAGGTTCATAGACTGTATATATAAATGGACATAGCTAACACGCTAACCGCCGCGTTCCAAATATGAAGTGCTTATGGCCTCGCTTCCGGCTCCATCGACTCTGGCTCCAATTCAGTGTATATTGAAAAACTGTGGCCCCTCTCTCTGTAACTGCTGCTGTCAGGCTCATTTTGGTCTTAAAATGTTTGTATTAACCCGCTCTACATGATCCTGGTGTTTTTATTTTGCTATTTTGTCCGTAAAGCAAGATATGAACATTAATAACAGACAAATCAGGCGCCTTCTTTCCCCGAGGTCGCTCCTGCTAGTGTTAGCAACAGGTTTGATTGACAGTGTTGCTAAGGGCCCGCTCCCTGCTAAACCAGCGGTGCGGGCGGGAAGGGGCGTTAGCTTCAACAGCTTCGCTCCGGATTGGCTCTTTGGTTGCTATGATACTCGCGGTTAGAGTTCCAAATATGGAGATCGCTCCAAATTCGCCCCTGTAACTGCTCTAGCCTCGACAAGCTTCATTTGACTAGAGCCGAACGCTGTGGGGGACGTCACACTCACTTAGTCGACTTCTTTACACAGTCTATGATTAGGTCATGTTGTGTTGTGATTTTGATTTACATTTTCAAGTCTTTTAATAAGCATTTTTTGTAATTTTAAGATGATTTTTGACTTTAGTTTTGGCATTGTAAGGACTCATTATAAAGTTTTGAATCAGGTTAAGAACAGTAGCTGCAAGTTTTTACTTCGGGTGCAGCAGCTGTGTGAGGGACGCAATTGTAATTCCAACACGATCTTAAGTTCAACAAAGTTAAGCAAAGGATATGTGACGAATAAGAAGTACTCTGTGGCATAACACAGAATCGTCAAATTAAAGATGCACAGTGTAACTTTTCCGGTGGAGGATATGCAGTTTGCTTGTCTCCATGGAGATGTTACTGCCTGGAATGTTCCACACCATGGCATTAAACTTCAGATGTGTGGAGAGGTTAGCTATTGTACCCACAGAGAATTTTGCTTTCACAGTTGTACGTTTCAAGTTTTTTAACAATAAAAAGACATTCAATTGGGGGAAAAATACAGTTTAATGCCATATTGCGGGACATATAACATATCCATGAAGACAAGCATATGACAAACACACCAGAAAAATTACATTGTTTTTAAGATGTAAATAGCCAGTTTTCTGTCAATTTCCTACACAGCCTTGAAAAGTGATGTTTTTCTAACAGGTCCATATTTGCGCTGTATATATTTCCTTCATTTCAAAAGCTAGTCTTGCTTTTTCTATTTACCACACAACAAACGCCTGGTGAAACAGCTCTGAATGGCCCATTGCTCTTACAAACCCACTGGCTCTTATGAAATTAATAGCATCCACCGATACACAAACCTCCTCCCAATTATCAGTGAAGTGCACCGGGCATCTGAAACCATCCCTGTCTCCCTCAAGTACTGCATTTCTGAACTAAAACTACAGAAAAATATGAAACAATACTGCTCTTTTTCATGTGCATGGCTTTATATTACGCCAGCCATTTGACCACCAAAAGCATGTAGCGCTCCAGACTCCACACTGGGTCCCAGCGGCGGTCCGCATTCATCCGAAGTGTTTTTCATTGGCTTCACGTGGAGAGGGAAGAATGGACGGACCCACTGAGAGCCTAATTAACCCTAATTAAAGGCTAAAATTATAATAGAAATGCGCGTCGTCGTGCCAGGTTTGGCTGGAGATGGCTGCGTGCTGTAGTGTCCTTCATTACGGTCTCTTGGAACGGATTTATGTGGCGTTTACGGAGTTTATGATTCTCGAAAAACAAATCGAAGAGGACTGATCTGGCTGCAGTTAAAGCAGTTACATAGTAGGCCTGTCATAATAAATGCTATATCGATTTATCGTTCAGTATATCTTAGATGGAAAAATTTATAGTGGTACTTTTTCTGTGTACTAGTGGGGGTCTTTTGTTATTTTTTGTTATTTTTTAATTTTTTATTTTTTTGTACTACGATAAGATTTGAGCTGTGGACTGTTGAATAAATAACTTCTGTGACTCATTACAGTGTTAATGGAAGTTTATGGCGTATTATACATTTAAAATAGTGTTTAGGGATAATTCTACTTAAGGGATATTGTGTCAGTTTCAATATTGTCATTTTTATATAGCGCTTTTCCACCTTCAGGCACTCAAAGCGCTTTACATCAAGGAACCGCTCACCCATTCACACACAGATTCATACACCAGTGTACACAGACACTGGGGGAAAAGTGGGTTAAGTGTCTTGCCCAAGGACACAATGACAGTAGCTAGAGTTGTAATCGCACCGCCAACCTGTGGGTCAAGGGATCTGACCGCTCAACCAATGATGTTTATGTTGAGAGCGAACCGCGAACCTTCGGATCAGGGGACAAACACTCTTCCGACTGAGCTACTGTCGCCCGTATGTCATCGCAAATCTCGTTTCTGAAATGTTTGAAAGTTTTAAGCAGCATGTTTGAAAGTTGTAAGCAGCAATGTGTAAATACCATTTCTTTGAGAAAAGTACATTTTATTTTCAGCTTTTTGTCTTGTGTAAGTACGGTAGAAAAGATGAATACTGCAATGTGTTGGTGGTAGAAGTATCACTATTTTAATTAACAACTTTTAAGCAAACATGATTGAATGATTTGTCTTTTTTGTAATGTATTTAAACTTTTGGTGGAAAAAAAATGAAAGTGCGTCTGTCAAAGGATAAATAATGAACACAATTATGTTTTAATGATAGCTTTCAAACATTGTTTCAAAGTTGTTTTTTTCAGAGCTGTGTTCTGATTATTCATTACATATTGATTTTATTTTGCGATTAGAAATGTTAGTTAGAAATGTTTGGAAATACTTTTGATAAACAGTATTCAGAGTCATTTTAGTGTTTGAATGACAATAATCTAGATTTTTTCTTTTCTTTTTAAAGCTACCATCCGTTTTGTTTTGTTGATTTTTTTTCACCAGTAGATGTCAGATGTGAAACCTGATCCCCCTCCCCTCACCTGGCCCCTCCCCCCTTTCCTCACCTGGCCCCTCCCACGTCCCCTCACCCGGGCTTTGCTCAGCCTCACCTGTCCTCTCTGGTCTACTTCTGTCAGACAGCAGTAACGTAGACGGCATCTAGTGGTGATATGTGAGAATGCAACACGGCCGGGTCACCCAGAGTAATTACGGATGGTGGCTTTAAGATGCAGAAAAAAATATACACATGTTCTCTTGTTAGGAAAGACAATCCATCTTTGAACAGGAACGAGGGGCATTTATCTCCTATTTATAACTCCATCCTCAGACCTAAACCTAAACAAGGAAAACAATAGTGCTAGCCAGTATGCTAATAGACACCCATGAGAGCACCCATTACGGGCCTGAATGATTATGCAAAATATGACTCAGGCACAGTTCACACTTAATGTAGCTCAATAGGCCTACAGGCTAACAAACACTGTAAACAACAGGTGTGCTAGTCTCAGTGTAGCTAGCTCCTCCCTTCAGACAGATATAAGGCAGTGACCACCAGTAATCTGACCAGAACGGAAGAACTTTTTGTCCATTTGACAGAATTGTATTTATTTTTTTTTACTATGGAACATACCTGGGCGACTGAGGGATTACACAGACACATTCTCTCAATCTAAAAGAACAAATTAACAACCTTTCGTGGATTATTTTCAGTTGAACGCTATACTCCTAAAACTAGAAGATTTTGGGAAGTTTATCGTTCTTTATTTTTATCCAATCCAGTTTTCCGATGAACAACTTAAAACAAAACGTAACATCTTTTAAATGGTAAAAAGAAAGTCCTCAAAATGTTGCTTAAACCAGGAAACTGAACCCCACGGATAGCAATAATATTCTATAACTTGCGCTTGTCTATATGGTATTCAATTTTTGTCTATTCAAATTCTTTACAAATACTTTCCTTAACATCGTTGCCCACAGAAAAGCAACAGTACCATTGGAGTAGTAGCAGCCTCATTATTTAGCTGTGCAGTTCGCGATAAGGTTTGTTGTTTTGGTCCAGCACTGAGGCGGCCCAGCTACGATAGTGTCCAAATTGGTGATTCATGGCTTGGAGTTCACCACCTTGCTTCTCATCTTCTCCTCCGAACACAACCCCAGATTACAGGCTAGCCAGCACTAAGCTAACGACTGTCCATCCAAATGAATGAGTGGGGCTGAAAATGTCACCTCTGCTAGCCTCCTCGCGCTAATGATCAAATGCCGTACATTTACTCCCCTCGTGTTCCTAGAGGCTGCAGTGCTACTACCTTTCAAATTAGCTTGTTACAATGGCTGGACATTTCTTTTAACAAATAGTATGTGGATGGCAACAACAATCGAATGTATTTCAGGCATAGTAATAATAAATAATTATAATTTGGATTTGTGGTATGCAGCTTCTGTAGCCGCAGCTACCTTGGGGGAGACTGGTTTAGTCCTGGTCTGGCCCTGGTTCAGTCCTGGTTCAGTTCTGGTTTAGTCCTGGTTCAGTCCTGGTTTACCCCTGGTTCAGTCCTGATTCAGTCCTGGTCTGGCCCTGGTTCAGTCCCGGTTCAGTCCTGGTTTAGTCCTGGTTCAGTCCTG
>JACM01061639.1:0-17746 GCA_000787095.1 Periophthalmodon schlosseri | reverse complement strand
GTTGCATCCAAAGAACACCATACCTAAAAAGAAAGAAATTAATGGGGCCATGTATCGTGAGATTTTGAGTGAAAACCTCCTTCCATCAGCAAGGGCATTGAAGATGAAACGTGGCTGGGTCTTTCAGCGTGACAATGATCCCAAACACACCGCCCGGGCAATGAAGGAGTGGCTTTGTAAGAAGCATTTCAAGGTCCCGAAGTGGCCTATCCAGTCTACAGATCTCAACCCTATAGAAAATCTTTGGAGGGAGTTGAAAGTCCGTGTTGCCCAGCGACAGACCCAAAACATCACTGCTCTAGAGGAGATCTGCAGGAGGAATGGGCCAAACTACCAGCAACAGTGTGTGAAAACCTTGTGGAGACTTACAGAAAACGTTTGACCTCTGTCATTGCCAACAAAGGGAATATGACAAAGTATTGAGATGAACTTTTGTTATTGACCAAATACTTATTTTCCACCATAATTTGCAAATAAATTCTTTAAAAATCAGAAAATGTGATTTTCTGAATTTTTTTCTTCTCATTTTGTCTCTCATAGTTGAAGTGAACCTATGATGAAAATTACAGGCCTCTCTCATCTTTTTAAGTGGGAGAACTTGCACAATTGGTGGCTGACTAAATACTTTTGAGCCCTACTGTATATAATGATATATACAGGGCCAGTGGAGACTAATGTGTTTTGATGCAAACATGGCATTCATGAATATGTGTCTGTGTGTGGTACGTATGGTGAAGATGGAGGCGGCTGGGATACACTACTCTGTGGAGAATCAGAAGTGATCCCAGTCTTTGATCTGAGTCCAGAGTCATAACATGGAGGTCCCTGAGAGCTGTGGGGGGCTACATTACACTTAGGCTTATGCCACTCACACTGGGCACATGAGATGTTCAGTTTTATCATGTGAAATGTTATATATAAAATACAAAAGTCACTGATGCAGTAAACTGCAGATGGTAATGAGGATCTCAAAGTAAGAGTACGCGGGTGGAGCAGGTCACTGCAGGTGAGATACTGAGCTTCAGCTCCAGGTCAGCTGTGGCCCGTCTTTCACCAGAGCTAAGAACTAAGTGTTTGGTAAGAGACAGTTTAGTCTCTTGTTGTGGCAGCGAGCTGACACTGAGCACTGAGGGAGAGTGTTGTGGAGGACTCATGGCCTCACATCAACACCTGACACACAGAACTGGCAGAACAGGCAGACTCAGGGGAACTGAGGGTAATGTGCACTGTCACCTGTCACTCACATGTCTCAGACAGAGCACCTCTACCAGCCCGGCCTCTGTCTGCACTGCACTGCATGGCTCTGACACAGCACCAGCCCTGCCTCTGTCTGCATGTCTCAGACTGAGCACCTCTGCCAGCCCTGCCTCTGTCTGCATGTCTCAGACTGAGCACCAGCCCGGCCTCTGTCTGCATGTCTCAGACTGAGCACCAGCCCGGCCTCTGTCTGCACCGCATGGCTCTGACACAGTACCAGCCCTGCCTCTGTCTGCACTGCATGGTGTCCAAGAGGCCACTTCTATTAAACACTGAGATAAAACCAAGTCAACATGCTTATCGACAATAAATTAGAATGTTTTAGAACTTAAACAGTATGTTTGAAATCATGAAGAACAGAGAACACTGATGATAGGACTCTTCACTGCAGGGTGAAAATAAAACATTCATTTGAGCTGCTGCTCTATACTGATATTGTTCCATAGATATTTGTTTTCCTTTATTTTCCTGGGTCATTTTCTCACAAACCACAGCCATAGTTCCTCTGGAACATTGAACCTACCAGCTGTTTAGTTAATCTCATTCTACTCTCTGTTTAGCAGAATAGTTTATCTTCCTCACTGCCAAGTTTGTGACAGCAACGACCAGAGAGTCACATGTGCACCTAAAATCTAAACTGAACTGCAGTTAGAGAAAAAAAAATACTTAACAGAAAATCTCTATGGTACTGACATGCAGTTAAACAAGAAAAACAAAATGCTAAAATGAATTGCCTCAGAGAGTTAAGGATAACACTCCAGGACACACAATCTTTTCCCAAAAGTGTTTATTTTAGTGCACGTTTGCTCCCTTTTATCTGCCCCATAAGTCCCTCTCTGTGGTGGGCATTCTGCCTGTCACTGCTTCCTGCCGTTTACACCCCTATCTGATTCGATCACACACAGGGCCAAAGCTTTTAAACCCATTTAATCCATCCTGATTCAATTTCAGGTTGGCTGCACCACATGTACACTTCTTTCAAGCAGAGAGGACCCCCAGAATATCTCAGCCCCTCCACTTCTGTGTCCATGCTTCCCGGGCAGACGGCACTGCAGATACTACGAGGACATTTTTATAAGTCTGACATGATGTCACCACACCCCCAGCTCCTCCCAAATGGTCAAAGTTTGATGCCAGTGGAGCAGTCACCACCTCCGTGTGTCCAGAATAAAGCAGTGGACAAGGAGCCGGGAATGAAAAGCTACACACTGGTCTGTATTTTACCATGACACCCACATCCTTGTTTTAGAGGCAGCCAAAACAAACCATCCCTCAGTTATATCTGCAGTCACTGGGCCATACTTCACATTACATTGTACAGTACGAATATAGTGATAGAACTGGTACAGTGACAAAGACTCAACACTTCAAAGCCATTAAAAGGACTGGAGCAATTCTTTGTCTGTCGCTATACACTTTTTACACTGTACGTGGCCAACTGTGTGGGCCTTAAACAGCAAACACACAATGGCTCGTTAATTACGAGGCTGACGCTTTGACAGGCAACTCTATGACATGTTCTTTCAATTTGGATTCACACTTTTTCACTTGCTTTTCTGTGTTGTATACACAGACTGTATAAAGAAGTGGACTAAGTGAGTGTGACGTCACCGACGGCGTTCGGCTCCAGTCAAATGAAGCTCGTCGAGGCTGGAGCAGTTATAGGGGCCAATTTGGAGCTGAGTTCCATATTTGGACTTATGATCACAAGTATCATAGTAACCAAAGATCCAATCTGAAGCAAAGCTGTTGAAGGTAACGCCCCTTCCCGCCCACACCGCTGGTTTAGTAGGGGGCAGGCGCTTAGCAACGCTGTCAATCAAACCTGCTGCTAAGGCTAGTGTGAGCGACGTCGGGGAAAGAAGGCACCTGATTTGTCTGTTATTAATGTTCATATCTTGACTTGCGGAGACAATAGCGAAATAAAAATACCAGGATCATATAGAGCGGGTCAAAACGAACATTTTAAGACGTAAATGTGTCTGACAGCAGCAGTTACAGAGAGGGGCCACACTTTTCTAATGTAAAGTGAATTGGAGCCGATGGAGCCGGAAGCTGGAGCATAATCACTTCCTATTTGGAACGCGGCGGCTAGCGGGTTAGCTATGTCCATTTATATATACAGTTTATGCTCGTATATTGTATTATTATATGAGCGCCAATCTCAAAACAGGGTCCAAAAAGTAGGCCAGAAAGACCAGCTTAAATATATGTGGGCTTAAGATGCTAATTCTTTAATTTTTTCTTCAAAACCTACACATTTAAATGCATCTGTGCTTAGGTTAAACCCCCAACACTGGCCCAAAGCTCAGACTGTAGCTCAGTTTTCATGTTGCCTCCCACTGAGCGCTGCTTTCATAACTCACATGTTCACTGCTGGTGTGAGACACCTCCATTCCACCTTCCCTCCATGTGCAACAGAGGCGACAGACAAAGGTTAACAGGGAAGCAGCTATTCATGAGGATAGTGGGCAGCAAAACTCAAGTCTGAAGTAGAAGAGAATTAAAAGTCTTGTGGAAGAGACTTTCAGTTCTTGTGTTTCATTTCATAAACAAGTTTTCAGAAAGCAGTGCACTCAATGTTTTATGAACTAGGTACGTTTTTTGACTAGATATTTCACCCTGTCCTCTTACACGTCCTCTGGTCTCATCATTATGGCTTGAGGACCATAGTGGTGTAGTAGGTTGAGCATTTGTCTCCGAACCAATGGTAGTTGGTTCAATTCCCTGCCCAAGTAAGCGGCTGTGTTATGACTCCTCACCCTCATTACTAGGCCTGTCACGATAATTACTATATCGATTTATCAATAGGATTTGAGCTGTAGAGACTCAAATAAACCACTTTCATGGCAAATTATTTGTTCATTTTACAATTTATTTGCTGTAGCTCAGGGCTTTAAATGAAATTGTCTATTTTAAAATTGGTTTACTGGGATTATCTTGCTTTGTGTCAGCGGCTGTCGTACTTCAATGTTATCGTTTATCGTGATGTTTCCGGTGTAACAAAGTGTAAAGAGTAACAAGTCTTCTTCGATTCATCTAACAAAGCTCACATCATGGTTTAGGAGTAGGGGAGGTCACAGAAAGTAGTGTTTTATATACACCTCTATAAGACTGAGTTGCTAAAGTTCCCCTGACAGAGCAGAAGTTTCCAACAGTGTCCATATGCTTCCCCTAAACTCCTTAAACTGAATTTGAAATCTACCACTGTGTTGAGCGCACCCGAGCTCATGAATTATTAGTCCGTAGTTTCAGTTACCCCTCTTTGCATTAACAATTTATAAATCCCTCCAAAGGTTGACATAGCACTTAAAGCAGATTTAGCTAAATGAGGCTGTTTCTATGAAGCAGGTGACATGGAGTAACATCCTCGTGTCTGTATCGACCCCAGTGGAGAAAGCTCATTTATGGGCGACATTGATTAAGTCATTTGAATTCTGTGCGGCATGTTGGGGGAATCTTGATTAGTGCAAAATATGCCTCGCTCCCTGTTGTACAAAATCCAATCTTTAGTGTGTGTTCGAGCCATGCCTGGTGTGTGTGTGTGTGTGTGTGTGTGTGTGTGAGGGCGGAGCAGGTGCAGACAGACAAACAAAGACCACCTATCGCTTTACCTTCAGCTTGTCTACTTTACTTCTATTGAATGCACTGCTCCTCACCTGAGCGCTAATCATGAGATGCTGGTTTAAGCTAACACTGCAGCACCACAGACACTGCACATCTGTTGGACTTGGAACAGTGTTTAGGTTTGTTTGCATATAAGGCAAGGCATAGTTTTCGCAGGCTGCCCACGCTGAACCTCAGGAGCTGACAACCTGCTTCTTCACTAATTATTTTCTCTCTCTGCATGTCTCAGATTGACCCTACTGAATGTTTTTTTTATTTATTTATTTGTTCCAGGATTAATGGCTAGCAACTGTTGCAAAGTGTAGCCATTTTTCCTTTTGAATCTTCTAGCACCAGCAAATATGTAAAATATAATAGAAGTCATGTGGAAGACCAAGCCTCCACATGTATGAAATAGTAATGGCAAAGTGCACATTATATTGGTCCATTTAGTTTAGACCTGTTTATGTTATTGTTCGGTCTGTAAATGTTATTGGGGCCATACACTGTACATGCGTAAACTCATAAAGAGCATAAAGAGAATAAAGAGCACCTTTATTAACAATATTTTTGGTGAATTTACCCAGTTCTAGTAGCTCCGTGTTTAGCTCCATCTGTAGAAGCTCCATGTGCCCAATTCAATGAGTGATAACTGAAAGTCTTTATTACGATCTAATTGATAAAAACCGTGATGTAAACGACACTGAGCTCATTCTATCTTGTAGCTGTGCAGCAAACAAACTAGTTAATTAGCACCAACAGCTCCACGCCACCAACCTTAATTAATCCTAGTGACGACTTCCGTGTCTGCGTCATGTTAAACCGTTGGGTTTGACAGGTGAACTTGACTCACTGAGTTTACCCTCAGCGCCCAGTGACAGCGACACCGTGAGGCCGGAGTGATGCCGGGCGGTTGGTGAAGCACATGATTTGTTCCACTGGCACTGCTGCAGTGTAAGCGATCCCAGCTGTTGCCTTGGGGCAAGAGCTATTCCCGTCTGCCGTGGGCTGGTCACATGTCTTTGGGGAGTGTTTAGGGGAGAAGCAGCGGGAGTGAGCGCGCCGTTACGCACAGTCGACTTGGACAGTTCCAGGATGTGTTTAACAACTGTTAATGAGCAGACGGAGGATAAGCAGAGCAGATAGTGTTTGGGGCGGTACTACCCTGCGCTCAGCAGAGCAGCCCCGTCAGGTACCACAACAGACGCGGACACTGAGTGATCTACAAGTCCGAGACTCGGACCCTTGTTCAAACTTCCAGCGTTTGGCATTTTTGTTGCGAGCGCAGGTCAACACCTACAGTGACTTGTCACGGAGCGCTGAGGTAAGTGCTCCTTTGTTTTTCTTTCGGAAGTGGAGAGTATGTGCCGTCGGGGGTAAAGGCTACGGGGACCACCGCGCTGTCACTGTCAAGTTGCGTAGTGGTTTGGAGTAAATAAGCGGCGGGCGCTTTGTTTGAAGATTAAACGAGCACATTGAGCAGGGCGAGGGGAGGCTGCCCTGGCAATATGTTAATGGCACATCCCCATTACATCATTAGGCTACTGTATAATATCAGCCTCTTTTCCTCAGCGTGCAATGAGCAAAACATTATTTGCTTTAAGTTTCTGTTTCTGGTCTTTATATTTCATGTTTGACTAGGAGGCAAGAATGTTGTTATGTTTGACCTCACATGACACGTGTCCACCCCATATAACAAAGATATAATGAACATTTTACACGTGTTCGTAACGATGCCTACTCCTTAGATAATTCGATTTTTTATCATTATTGTTCGTTGATTGGGTTTCACTCAGTAGTTTAGACATTAGATCATTACAGCTCATGTGCCAGTTGATTATTAAAAGTGTGCATGACATTTGCGTTTCCAATGTAAACGTGTGTTAACCTCGCTCCTGCCTGTAATTGATTGGCCCAGCCCGGTGCTGTGGGCTCCTTGTTAATGCTGATGAATGTGGGTAATGAGACAGATCTGAGAGCGTGGGGTTCCCCACACAGTGACAGTTGTGTGAATACAGCTGACAGCTCGTTCATCATTCATAAACTATAGTGTGGAGCTACACTGTAGGGCTGCCAGCCTCTCTCTGAACCCTCATGACAAGAGCAGCGGCTTTCTGCAAATGTGAAGCATCAGGTCGACATGGTGTTATTGTTTTATGTAAACAGAATATTTCTTTTCAATTTAAAGACCTGTGCCAACGGTTAAGATACTGTACAATACTGTTGTTTGTATGTCTCCTCTACATTGGCACCCATTCTTTAAAACCAGCTGTGTTTGTAAGTGTGTGTGTGTGTGTGTGTGTGTGTGTGTATGACAGTGTGTGTTTGTAATAGTCTGCGTTTGTAAAAGTGTGTGTGTGTAACAGTGTGCGTTTGTAAAAGTGTGCGTGTGTGTGTGTGTGTGTGTGTATGCGTGCGTGCGTGCGTGCGTGTGTGTGTGTGTGTGCGCGCGCGTACGAGTACAAAGTGTGCAAAGATGGTGGAACCAGTGCATGTGGGAGTGACTGTTGCTATATTTTTCATTTCCCTAAGATTGAGCCAGTGTCACAGTGACAGAATAACCTCGGGGTAGGCAGCAGCTCTGACAGGGCACCACGCTCCCTGGCAGCGCCACATTACTGCCCCCTCTCTCCATCAGTGCTCACTGGAGTCCGCCTCAGCACTGCTCTCATCAGGGATTCAGTTATGGGCTCCTCCATTTTAAGCCTGGTGCATGACAAACAGGCAACATGATTGACACACGGGTTTATTAAGGTGTTGTAATGGTTAACACGCAGATGGCCCTGTCGCAAACATATTTCAAAGCAGACCTTTTGCGTATTATGATTGGGGCGTTTGACTTGGTTTAGCCCCATTGAAACAAACAAAACATTTACATGTGCCACAGCTGTAAGACTGATATCCTAAAAAGTTCAAGTATTGGCCCAATTTTTCTCTTTACTTTATTTGGAAAATGTCTTGACAACATTTTCATACAAAAAACTAGATTAGATAGACTTTTTTGTGGCAAAGTGATGCTGATTGAGAACCGGGCTCCTTAGAAATTATAACTGCGTGACTAATGTGTTGATTCGGAAGCCATGTAGGGCGTTTCGCGAATTGCTTGTTTTTTGTTTTTTGTATAAAACTGAAGAGCGACAGTATATGTGGGCTGTGTGACAGACATGTTTTTGTGAGTAGAAGGAATACAACGTCATGTCACAGACTCTGGTTTGGTGCTGTGACAGTTTGTCAACATGTCCAGCAGAGTAGAGATCTGGACGCGCCGCTGACCCGTGCTTTGTCCACTATGGAGAATTCCACAGGGCCGAGTTCAGCGTCTCTTTGTCATTTCTCAGCAGATTTGATGCGTTAGTTATATGGGCGTGCATGTGGGCTGAGTGTCCAAACAAGCTGTCACTCACATTAGCTGTACTGAAGCATAGTCCTATCCCCAGAGACTGCCTTATACGCGCACACAGCACACGCACACTGCCCCCGCTGGAGCCGGAGGGCCCAGATCACAGCAGGTCATGGGAGACTCAGATAAACTCCTCCTCTGGGAGACTGGTGCCTTCAGCCTGCCCTTAATGCACATGTGAACACCATGACCCAAAGCACATAGACTTACAAAGTCATCCAGCGCCCCGTGTCTTCAAGGCTGTAGACTTTGAGTAGTTTAGTCGAATAATCGCTCGATCATGTTTCAGTTTCTCTTAGATCAGATCTTTTATTAGTCGTCCAAATGTTATATAAGGAAATATATGCACAGCAGAGAGGAGAAAGCATTGAGGGAGTTAGCTGTCGTTTTGGGAGTGACTGGACAGTTTGATCTGGCTTTTTCACTTATGAAGCTTCTGTCCATAGGTAAACCTCTCACAATAACAAATCTTGAAGAAATTATAGATAATAAACGATAATAAAGAAACAAAAAAAAACCCAAAACACGAGAATGAAACACTTAGTACTTAGTTTGCATTTGTAATGAGTCATTGAAGTTATTAATTCAACCTTCTATGGCTCAAATCTTATCATATTGCCAAAAATAACCTAAAAATCCCCAATAGTGCAAGGAAAATGTACACACCATAAATACTGACCCCCAAAAACATTGTTCCAGCTTCATATATTGAACAATAAGTCGATACAGTCATTATCATGGCAGGTCTGTGCGTAGGTGTGTTTCCGCACGACCCTTGTGACAGGTTTTTGCCAGTGCCACGCCCAGTTTTAGTCAGTTACTCAATGTACAGGGCTTGACTTTAGGCGAGAAGGAACTGATTAGCTCTAATGTGCAAACTGTAAGGCAATATTCAGAACACTACAAAAAGGAAATTGTGTTATTATTAAATTTTTAGTGAAGACTCATGCATATTTATGAACATCAACTTCAAATGCTTCCCGCTGAGATAACGTTTCTCAATCTGTCTCTCAATTTAATCCAGTTCTATTATTATTAAGGCAGTTTGAATTGGCGCATTGGATCTTTTGGTTAAGAATTTTCCCATTTTTTACAAACATGCATTTACTGACAGAGCATTGACATCGCAGCTAAAAACTCCCGAGGATATTGTCGACTATTTCAAAACTTTGGACCTCAGTTTAATTAAAATTTGATTATGCTGCACTCGCCTATATAAATTTTTTCAGTAACAGTCTTTATCCTTATTCTACCCCCTCCTAATGTTCTGCACTGTACTTGTGCGTATAACAGGGGAGTGGTTTTGCATGGAAAAAGCAGTGAGTCTCTCTTTTCTGCAGACAAAGAGCTAAAGATGCTGACTGATGTCTGTGGCACTCAGCGGGGACCTGCTCAAAATAATCCTAACTCCTCACAATGTGTTTACCCACCAGAGGAAAACAGATGCCAGCTAACTAACTGTATGCCAGCTCCATTTTGCAGCTCTGGGCTATACATTGAAAACATTTAGTTGTTTTATTTGCGTTTGCTCGAAACCGTAATGAACGCAATATTTTACGTGTTACTGTATATTAGACTTGTTACTATGGATACGCCAATCCGATGCTGAGACATTTTCTGGATCGAATATCAGCTTCCAAATATCAGTATAGCGGTCAACTGATGTCTGGTTTGACGTATAAATCGATGTAAAAAGGCTACTTACTAGTTGTGGTTTTTCCAGTGCTTGTGAAAGTAGTTTTTCACAGTTTTACTCATAAGACGGGAGGTATTTTATCACAGCAGCATATATGACCCTTACAGTTATTTAAAGACATTTGTCGTCGACGTGTAAGTCGGCCATTTTGTCCATTTCTCTTGACATTGTACCTCCCGAGTCCTCAATCTGTGTGTCATAATTTCCATTTCAAAGATCTCATTTACAAGTTGCCTCCATTCCTTGCATGTAGTATTTCTAGTTTACACCATTTTATGTAATGACCTTCTTGCAGGCTGCTAGTAGTATCTTAAACAAGCAAGTATCCTTCTTAAACACTATAGCAGAGATGTTCCCGAGGAACAGAACTAAACAGGTTTTGGGGATCGCATATCCCGGTACCTTCATTATTATTGAGTGTACAGTATCCCAAAACGATACCATTTTTGGGCACAACCAAAAGATATGTGAGTGATTTACTTGTACATCTCCACATTCTCTCCAACAAGGCTGTACTTGAGACATATATTTACTTGTAATTTGGGGTGAAAGTCTCATACATTTTATTTATACAAAGCTGTTATGTGGTTACTTCAGAGTTAAGTAACAGCTACATAACACATTTGGATCAGTTTTGTCTCATTTTATTTTTGTTTAAAGGAAATAAATGCTGTTATCAGTCAATATTGGGTAACAAAATTGGTATGGGAACTGGAAAAGCTGGATCGATGCATCCCTCCTACCTACTAGAGATCGACCGATATGGGTTTTATTTAAAGGAAATAAATGCTGTTATCAGTCAATATTGGGTAACAAAATTGGTATGGGAACTGGAAAAGCTGGATCGATGCATCCCTACTACCTACCTACTTTGGGTTATTTTTTGGCTGATATGTAGGACCCATTTTGATTATTTTCCCCAAATAATGTCATTTATATTTACTACAAACTCCCTTCAAGCCTTTTTTTTTACCACACACCTATAAGAGAGCTGTGTAGTCATGTTTTGTGCAGCTATCTCTTCACATTAAAGTGTTAAAATAAAGCTTTGTGTGTATTTTTTAGGCAGCAGATTGACCAAAGTTAAATATCGGCCTGTGCTGGAGACTCAAGGTTGATCGCTGATATGCTAAAAACTAAAAATATCGTCTATCTCTACTACCTACCTACCCAACACACTACTCAGATGATCTACTCATTGACTAAAACTAGTATCAAAACTCGACATTCATCTGAAGAAAGTTTGAATTAAATATCTACAATGTAAAAATCACACAAATTGTACCTTTCCTGTATAGTCTTATTCACATATAAGACCACATGATCTACCAATGATGTTCATATCAAGAGTAGGATTGGAACCACCAACCTTCTGAACAGTGGACAAACACTCAACCAACTGAGCTACTGTCGCCCGCTGTTCCACTTTATACCACTATACGGATTACTGGTCTATTCACAGTGCTCTTATATATACTACCGCACGTTTGGATGACTCCTTAATCTTTTTTTCTAACATGGTCAAAGATGATCGTTATCGTTTCTTTTCCAGGTTCCTTTCCTTTTATCTACAAGCCAGCGGTGTATTTATTTCTCCCAGTAGATTAAATTAGACTTGTGCTGTCACCGTCCTTAAGCATGATGAATTAGCCCGGGATAGAGATATATCAGGGACTGAGTGCGTGTTGGGGCCAATTCGCTCCAATAGAGTCTGAATTAAAGATGACAGTGACCCGAGGTTGTCCCCTGTCTCCACTCTTGTTCTTGTATAATCTCAAACATGTGACAGTTTGACAGGACCATGTTCTCTGCTCGAAATCACCTTGATAAATTAGACCTAAGCTAACCTCCAATATGGCTACGTAAAGATGTGCACGGCAGTCTCTCTTGGTTATTTTTAGCCCCTTTCAGATTCAATCACACATACCCAGCTTCTCCCAAACATGATCTAAATCTTTCCTTTGTTGTGGCTAATCATCGCCGTAACAGGCCAGATCCATTCTCCACACTCCGGTGCTGCCTGATAGGCTTCATGTACTCCGCTTCGGGGAGATTTGAATTTTAATTTTTGGTGTAGAGAGAAAGGGAGGGGCAGTTTGTCGAAAGCCAATAACAGTCCGTTTTGAGGTCAGGTCACTTTGAGATGTTTCTTTCAGTTACTTAACCTTGGTGAACCTTAAGGACACTGTAAGCAAATTCAATATAGCCAAAGTCTTCAAAGTCTTCATCTTAGTCCATGTTAGTGATGGACGCTAAAGTCATGACCTGTGATATCGCAGAGAAAAGTTTGAAGTCCTGAAGTTGCATTTGCCGCATGTAGGTCTGTCATGATAATTAATATATCGACTTATCGTTCAAGACATGACAGATGGAACAATCATTTTTAGGGTCAGTATTTCTCATGGGGACTTTTTCTTTGCACTAACTGAACATTTTTGGTTATTTTTCTGTGATATGACACAATTTGAACTGCAGAAGGTTGGATTATGAACTTCTAATAACTCATTATAGATACAAACTAACTACTTAACTGTTGCGTTATCACATTTATTTCTTGCAGTTAATATTTTGTAACAGTTTTGTACATTCAGAATACTTTTGGGGAGATAATTCTGCTTCATGGTTTAGTTCCATTCTGTGTTAAATTGCCCAGTGAGCACAATGTAGTAATGTAAAAACGCATTATAAGCCAAACTTCTGCCTGTGCCATTTCTGTCTTGTATTTTATTTGATTTATCTGAGTGAGACGACCAGTTTTCATTTTGTTAACCAAATAAACTAAACTAAAACTAACTCAATCTGGAAAGACTCAGACGGACACGAAAGAAAACTATTAGGAGGCTTTATTGAATCAGTTCAGTTTGGCGCTCAGACCTCGGCAGACGACATTGCGGTGAAGGGCGTGGCCGGTTAGATGATGTTTTGGAGATGTCTTTTTCCCGGGGTCTGGACACTGGAGGCGGTGGAGGTGTGGCTGAGGGAGTGAAGGAACGATGAGATGATGCGGAGCCGAGGGGGCGCTGGGGAGGTGGCGCTTGGGAGGTGGTGGGGCGCTGCACGAACTGAAGCGACCGTGAATCTGCGATGGGGGTTTGAACCGAGCAGACTGGGCGCTGGTTGGACGAGGAGGAGGTGCTGCAAGCAGCGGGGAGGAGTAATAGGAGGTGGTGATGAAGGCTGAGGAGCAGGTAAACGCTGGAGAAGCAGTGAGAAGATGGGAGCGGGGTTAGATCTTCCAGGCTGAGTTCACGCTAGCTCCATAACTAAACTAATGATCAGTTTTGGAGTCCGTTGCCACTGTTTACATGCAGACCAAGATCTCATCATTGTCTGATTTCTGGAGTTATGAGATTATTGAAATGTCATTATCAAACAGTCGTCAGATCAGATACGTGTGTGTGTGTGTGTGTGTGTGTGTGTGTAATCTCATTTCTTATTGATAGCTCACATCTGTGCAGGTGTTGATGAGGAAAATGACGCAAAAAGGTCAAACTACTGTGGCAAAGACAAAAATGAAATAAAGTTTGAAGATTGAGATAAAAAAAATACGAAATATCTGATTATTTGAGTGATCTGATTTCTATATAAACTGTAAACGAACCCACTGAATGTCTCAAAATAACTACACATTTGAAATTGTGTTCATAAAATTGTGTTTTTATAATGTGCCACAGTCTGATATTATTCAAAACATCTTTAAAATTCTGAATGTCAGGTAGAAGTTATGGCACCATTTGCAGACTAGTGTTTGCTTTGTTTGCTAAGCGACTACAGCAGGGACGAATACCCACCACTATTCATTATCTCTATAGTGTGTCTTCCACATAATTAAATGATTATGTCCCATTACTGTGGTGTAATTATACTTGGATGAATCAAGCAGAGAGACAGATTTCACATGCTATGTTCGCCACTGTATAATTTGTCCCATTTATTTTGAGATGTGAAGACCCATATGAGAACCCCATTGTCATAAATTAGTCTGTGTACAGGGTCATTTGGACCGAGGGGCGGTTAGAATCTGGTCTTAATTAGAGGATTTGTTCTGGCTAAAATGGTAGATTAAACGCTATAACTAAATCTCTACTTCCTGTCTCCAGCGACAAAGATTTTCTGTTGTTGCCAAAAGTTTCTGTAGAATTTTCGAGTCCATAATGACCCGGGACATGCTTAAAGTCAGACTCAAGACTTCAGCTCTGCACGTGTTGAGTTTAAGTCATCATAGGTTACGTTTTGCATTTTCTCTGATGTGTCCAGTTTAACCATTATCTGTTACTTGATTATTACGTTTAACAGCACTGCTACTATGGATGCATCGATCCAGCTCTTTCAGTTCCGATACTGATTCCGATACTGTGGCTTTAAGTATCTGCCGAGACCCGATATCAACCGATGCTAGTGCAGAGACTGAAAACAGCATTTATTTCCTTAAAACAAAAATAAAATAAGACAAAATTGACCTAAATGTGCTCTGTAGCTGTTATTTATCCCTCAAGTAACGACAGAACAACTTTGTATAAATATACTTCAAACATTATGTGACTTTCTGGGCCGACTACGACCAGGAAATACTTCAATTCAATTTTATTTATATAGCACATTTAAAATACAACTTAAGCTTCACATAAACAACAACAAACAAAAATGGATGTACATAAAATTCGTCACATAGGCAAAGAACAATAAAACAATAAAACACCAAGATATCCTGCCGAGCTAGAACCAGATGCCAGGGAGAAGAGGAGGGTTTTTAGTCTTGTTACGTTGTTTTACATGTCCAACCAAGATATCGGCTGAGTCGATATTTGGGAACCAATATCCGATACCAGTTTCAGATTAGTGCTTCCCTAACTGCTGCTGTACTCACAATATAGATCTGTTTTCTATTTTGCTGTTACCATGGGATTGTAATTAGAGCACAGACTGAACAAAAACGCCACAAAAATGTTGCATCATTATGTTGGAGTAGTTAAGTTGAATGCCTCCACATATCTGCCGTATTTCTATGTTCTTATCAATGAGACAACATGGCACCAGTGCTGTAGTGTTTGGACCAGCTGTGGCTCTGAGTTCTCCTTCAACTGTCCCAGGCATTTCAAACATCCTCTTCAGTCGCACAGCTGTACTCGCGCTATGTGCCTCTCTCTGATCCCGGCCTCAAATCCTCCGCACACACACAGGAAATCTAAGAACACAGCAACAAAAGGAAACTCATCTACACCAGCAACGCAGCAGCAGCAGTCTGAGAATGGGAAAAATCCGTCAGGCTGACCACCCCCGGCCCTCCGCAGCTGTGAGGATGTGATGAAGATAAAAACAGGAATAACTTTCATTTTTTAGGCTCGGGTTGTGTTTGGTTATCAAGGGAATGGCCTTACATCAGCGTGAAAGCCAAGGATTCTGGGTAGTGGTGCAACTATGACAATGGTTTTTGAAAAAGTTCAGATAATGAAGTGGTGAGCTCAGCCTTTCTGTGTTTTAAAACAACAAACTGCCTTAAGCAATGGGAAAATGGTTAAAGTGGTTTTATATATATTTATAGTTTGGAGTTAGGAGCTGTATTGGATCAGAATTTCCCTTTTTTTTCCAAGGTGAATGGCGTGTTATATCCGCCTCCGTGAAGCACAGTTATAGTATCTGTGAGACTGATGGTCTAATCCTAAACTTTGGTCTTCTAAATCAATCTTTAATTGTTGCTATATGAACCAGCTAATGAGACTGGCACTTCATATTTATAATCCAGAACAACATAATTAGTATCTCACTGATGAATGATTAGTGGAGTGTCCCATTGAAGGGCACGGCTGAGACGGAGGGTTTAGTCCTTGTCTCAGTGGATTAAGACATCAATTGTTTTGAACAGAGGACCTCGTCAGGCTGACAGCTCGGGGAAGAGAAGTGGACGTATTGAATTTGAGTTTCTTCTGCCTCTGTGTGTCTGAATGGGCCCTGGCATAAGGCCCTGCTTTGTAATTCGATCCACAGTGTTATGACTGTAAGCAGTGGTCCGCGGGCAGTGGGCTCCTTCCCCGTGGTAACTCTGGAATATGTGAGATAGGCCTTAATAATAGGCAGCATACTGTCCTCTATTGACACCGCATGGACTTATAGCTGACTCGTCAAGTTATTATCATAAATGCATTGGATTACAGTTTGCTGCAAGCCAAGCGAAAAACTTAACACACCGAATAAAATGGGTATTTCTTGTCAATTTAAAAGCTACATTGGGTTATATATTTTTTAAATATTTGCATTATTGGCGTATTAGAAAAAAAAACCTTTTAGACTACATTTGAAGGGGGCAGCTCATGTAAACAGACCCCCCTCTGCACAGAAGGAGATTAGGGCACCATATGTCCACGTTACACAATCTATAGTGTTTGAAATATTCTGTGCACCTCAGCAATTTCAGGATAAGACAGTTTGAGCCCTCACAAAGGAAGAGGAGGGGTGTTATGCCTTAAACCGCTTCTGTCACGCAAAACAGTGGCCCACAGATGGAGTTTGATCCTGAACTGGAGAGTCACCCACATCGATCGCACCAGTGAGGGGCTCTGCTGCCTTTTTTGTCTCTTGATTTGGATTTTGGTTGGTAGGGCTGTAATTCTTAGTCGACTAAAGGCTTGCCATGTGCATCTGTTAGTTTTGATACGGACGGACCGTGCGTATCCCTGATTGGCCAATCCACCTGTCAGTCACACCCATCTGAACTCAAGGAGATTTACACCTTCGTAAAGTATTGAAGGAGTTTGTTTTCTGGATCCCAGGCAAGTAAGAAGGCAGAACTCACGATTAATTCCCGAATCTCTTTCTGCAGTGGTCCATATAAATCCTTAAAATGTTGCTCCGCTAAACGACTGAAGACCTACAGCCCTATAGTCCAGCAAGTAAAACAAGTGAGACATGTTCTGATGAAGCTTGATGTGAAGTTTTCAAATCATGTCGTAAACTTACTCTGTCTGAGTTTTCAGTGGAAAGTCGTGTTCATAAATTATGAACCTGTGTTAATTATGAACACTGTATCTGGTTACAGTCGGCAATACGATATCCCAGTGTTCCCCCTCCCTATGTTCATTCTTATTATCTAAAAAATGTTGCCAGGTCAGGTGTTCTTTTTACGTCGTTCCTTGTAATGTAGCTAAAATGTTATGTAATTCCAGAAAGCGTTGAAAATGACACCCTTTAATTTCTACTCATTGGCAGTGCTGAGTCTTCTGTTGTTTCTTTGATTCTTGAATGAGGTTATAGTTGTGCTGTTTATCTGGGATCCAAATCACAAGAGCCGCTCTCTTTGCCGCGCTCGACTCGGGAGACACTAATAATTAATGTCAGTTTTTAAATCTCTTTCAACATGCTCAAGGAAAGTGCCCCAGGAGGGAACATAAAAGCCTGGAAGACGTCAAGGAAAAACAAACACACAAAGAATAAAGTTTGGATTTGGGAGATTTGAATGTTTTTAGCTTTGGCTTTGAAAAAAAAAAAAAGGAAAGACAGTCATGACCCATTTTTAGAATCTTGGAAATAGGTTGTGCCTCCAGATCCATCAAATGAAATTCAAATGTTCACGAATGAAAGAAAATGGAAAAACTTGAGTTTGTATGATATAACTATAAGGATGTGACAAAAAAAACGCATCTTCTCATTTTTTTTATTGTGGGTGAATTCATAAACTGTATAAAGAAGTGGACAAAGGGAGAGTGACGTCAACCACAGCGTTAAGCTCCAGTCAAATGAAGATATCAGCAGTTATGGAGAAAGGTGCCACAGTTTTTCAATGTAACGTGAAT